>VZRX01007494.1:0-28116 GCA_013398075.1 Notiomystis cincta | reverse complement strand
GACGAGCGAGAGGGGAGCAACTCGCGCCTGCCTTTGTAACTGCGTCAGTACAAGATGGCGCAGGGTGTCCCTGGAGAGGGAAGGGAGTTGCACGTCCGCCGGAGGTCATGTGACCGCGTTGCATTCCTGTGGGGTTTGGCTGCGGACCAAGCTGGCTTAGGCGGCGGCGGCGGCTGCCCGGGAGAGCCCGGGCTTCCCTCTCCCTCCTCCCGCACTACGCCGTCGGTCCCGCGCTCGTTCCCTTCCCCCATCAGCATTATGCGCGAGGGTGTCGCTGCTGCCGAGGAAGGTTCTCGTTTCTCTCCTTACTCTCCACCCACCTCCAGGGTGTAGCTGCTCTTGGGGGACGCTTTCCATTCCGCCCCCTCCCTGCGCAAGGCTTTTACCCACCGCCAGGGCAAGTTCCCCCGGGCGCCTGCTGGCTCCGCCCGAGCGTGGGAGCCGGGTGCGCTCACGGTAGTGCCGCCCGCTCGGTGCGAAGGCACTCTGCTCTAAGTTAAGTTCCCGGGGGTTATGGAGTGGTTCTTACCGGAACAGTCGTTTTAAGCGGTGTCTAAATGACCTCATTAAAGCCGCTGAGGAACACGCACAGGCTATGCGGAGTTGCTCTTCTGACGAGGAGGTCTTGGCTGTTCTAGTGTTGCTCTGCCGGGGGTACGGGTGGAGGGGCCAAGGGAAAATCTGCCAGATGTTCATGACTTTATTCTGTTTGAACAGGAAAAGTGGATCGCTGTTCTTTGTGTGTTGTTGAATCCTGTTGCAGGAGTTGAGCAGCTTTCTGTGGAGCGATGGGTGTATTCTGCAGTCAGGCCGCAGATGGCCTGCATCTTTAACACGGGAATTGATGTATATACTTAGTGCAAATAAGAAATAGAGTCTCTGAATATTGTGAGGACTCCCCATGTTGTACTTTGAGGTCCATGAGAAAATGAACTCGTTACACAGGCCTGGAAGGTTGGCAAATGTATTTTCTGGGTCTTTTTTGAATTTCAATATTTGCTGGATGGGAAGTGAAAAATGTATGTTTTCCATTCCTAACTTTACTTTAAGGAATGCAGTTCCTGTTACTTTTTCGTTAAGGTTCTCGTGTTTTCACAGCAATCCAGTGCTAGTTGCCATGTCTTGTTCTTGTATGCCAGGGTGTAAACTTAACCACTGCATCTAACCTAATGAACAAATTAACAGTTAAAATTGTTGATGATTTAAGGGTGTTGATTTGTTCTATTTAGAAATGTTTCACTCTTTCTTTTCTTAGTCTGTCCCTAGATAGATAGGTGGATTTTGTTTTGTTTTTTTTTCTTTTTTCCTCTACAGTAGCGACCTGATAAGGCATAAAGCTGGTATATTTAATTTGCTGTTTGAGAACTACTGGAATGAAAGTAACTGAGTGTATGACTAATACAGAAGATTCCTGTATAATAGATGCTCTTTAATATGCGTTACATAAGTAATATGGAGAGGTGGAGTTCAGTTACATAAGAACTGACTGGGGACTTGGGAGCTACTGTAAGTAGTTCATATTGGTCACATATAGAGCCTGCAGGGCATCCCTGTGTTGTGGGAGGAGGGGCAGAAAAACAGGATTGGATGCATCTAACAGCACTACATTTTTCCTTTGTAGGTTTATAGAGGATACCAGGAAAGAAAGGGAGAAGACAGTAATGAGGAATGATGGAGTGGGAAGCTTTCAGAAGTCTGTAGTCTCATTTGAGCTTAAGTTTTAGGATGTGAACTCTGTTTTGTAAAAGAGCAATCTCCCCTTTTTTGAGTGTCAGAAGGTGGCTGTCACTTGAGCATTGTTAGTATCTGTGCAACTGACCAACTTCTGTGCAGGCTATAAAGAGCGAGATTCTTTAGTCTAGAGATGAGGCTGTGCCTTTTTTTTTTTTAATGAAAAGGAAGCTTACTGGAAATGGTGTTAGGAGGAGGCGGTTTGTTGTTCAAACATTAAAATGACTGGATTACTGATTCTTCTTGTGTAGGCATCGTATGACACAAGGTAAATACTCCCTTTGTAATGGAAGCTTCCAGAGAGGCTTTCAGTGTACAGTGATTCTTTTAATACAGCACTGATTTGTGTGGTACTTGATGTTGTGACACTGTGAATACTTCATTGCAGATGAGTTAAAGGAAGACCATTAATTTCAACTAAAGATGAGGGGAAAAATCCCAATTTTTTTAGTACTTGCATTTAGGCATGTGTTTTATGACTATGAAACAGTAATTGCCTGCCTCACTATAAGAGAACTGAATGCTTATGTTATAGAATAGTTTATATAGAAAATCAGCTGGAATTTTAATTCTTAGAGCTCCATTTAGGTAACTCACTTTGATAACAGATTTTGCTTGAAAATCAGGAAATGAAATATTTTTCAAGTTCACTGTGTAACTCGCAGGTTATTGTAGCAGTACTTGAACGGGGGTGCAGCTGGGTTTCTGTGAAGCTATAGAAATGAAGGCAGGTCTTAATGAGCTGGTAGTAATTTCTTGTTTGTGTCAAGGTTGTTTTTATTAGCAGTTCTCAGGGAAGCAGTTACCAGGAAAGAAGCAGTAGCTCCAGCAGTGTTGCAGTGCAGTCTCAAAACAATGTCTTACGTATTCCGAATTATTTGTGCTGCAGGAGATGAGTAGAAAATGAAATGTGCATATTTCTTTGAGACAGGGCATTTGCCCTATGGCCAGTCTGATGCAAGCTGTGTTTTAATCTCGAAGAAAAGAGCTGTAGGGAGAGGGAGACTGGGTAAAAAATGGCGTGTAGTTTACATTTATGGTAGCTTACCATAGTTCTGCTGAACTATAATTTGTTCCTTAATAAGGATACTTCAATGGGCTGGATGTTCTCCAGCAGTTGTGGTTCTAACTTGCCATGACAGCCTGTCTGTGCACGTATGTATGGTCTGAGCCCTTGCTCAGACCTGTTATTCAAACACTGTTGTTTACCTTTGGCCATACAAAGGGACTGACAGAAGTTCAAGGTTATTTAGGGGAGAAAGGCAAGAGATACTAACAGTGTAATAGATCTGACCCTGCATTAATGTCATAGTTGGGACAGTTGAAGTGCTCATGCTGAAAGATGATCCTGCACCTTTTTTCAGCTGTTCATTCTTGCTTCTGCAAGTGGTCATGGGGGAACTAGAAGTGAAGAATGCATCAAACATAAGCCTAATAGTAATGGATGGTTTTCTAATGTGAATCTTCATTCTGTGGCTTGACAAATATTCCTGTTTGAAAGGGAGTAGAAAGAAGCAGCTGCTGGGAGAATGGAGATGTGTAGGTTTTAATTGTTACTGAAGTTAGGTTTCCTTTTTCTCAGGAAAGTTGTAGTTATTAGGGAGTTTTGAGGGGCACTACCTAACGGCTCTTGGCTAGTGTAGCTAGAATGATTGAGCCAGGAACTCTCAAAAAAAATAATTTCTAAACTTGGAGTGTATAAGTCATTGCTAGATTGACCTTCAGTTGTGGGTGGCAAGAGCACTTCAGATTCACTAACTTAGTAGCCTGTAAAATTAAGTGAAATGTTATTCTCAGCTATAGTTAAGTGTTCATAGGATTTTAGATTTAAGCTTATTTTGTTGGAACAGGGTAAAACTTGAAATAAGCTTGCTTTGTTCAGAAAGGACTGATAATTTAACAGCTGGAGTATTCAGTGAAGAATTATTCCTACAGGATGAGTTCTTAGCTAATTGTAAAAAGTGATACCTGTGGGTCACAGTAGTCACTAGCCAAATGAATTTGCATTACTTGCATGAGGTAAAGGAGTTCTAGTGACTGACAACTGATCAGTTTATCCACCTGGATTTGCAAAGACTGTGTTCAGTGCTCAGACAGCAGCAGGACAAGAACTTCCTTTGCACGCTGCTGCAGGCTTTATGTTACAATGAACCTTTCTGAAAAATTTGAGATTAGTAAGGTTTTGCTTTAGCAGGAAAATAGGTTACTGGCTGGTTCTACAATTCTTAACAGTTGAGTTCCTCACTTAAAGAAGCAACTTTAAAGCTGTTGTGTGGCCTCCTAATCCTGGGATTAGTGGGAATTTGCACCAGGTTCACTGCTATGACCTTTGGGTACTGAAGTGGGGCATTGGGTTTTTTTCTCCTTCCATCATGACCTTGTTACTTGAAGTAGAGTCTTTCTGATGAGCTACTGGTTTTTTTGGAGAACAGTGTTAAGGTCCAAGTAGCAATTTTGGAGACGCAGTGCTCAGACATTATTATAATGTAGCACTAGCCCTGAAACACTCCACAGCAGTTCTTTGAGGAAGATGAAAATAACCGGTGATTGAATGGCTCCTGAGTAGTTTATGCACAATGCTGCTTTTTGAGGATCTTTGGGAAGAAATTGGGGGAAAGTACTGCCAGTTTGGAGAGTTGGGAAATTACTGAGCTGGAGACTCTGGCATCTCAAAAGTACAGCTGGAGGTGGTCTTGTCACAGAAAGCAAGAGTTTGTGTTTCTTGTAAGCTCAGAAACCAAGCAAATCTTAGTTCCTGTGTTTTTGTGCTTATTAAGTGTTGGACAAAAGAAATCCTACTAAAACTTCTTACTGTGACTGCTGCATCTGTGACCTTGTTAATGTGGCATGGTCATGCAGTAGATACTACCCAGCAGTAGAAATGCAGTAGCTTTATTGCAGCAGTCTGTCATGTCTGTTCGAAGGCTGAGCTTGTGAGGACTGCTGTGGTCCTACTCAGTGTGGTCTGTTAAGACTCAAAGAAATACTCAACAGGCTGAGAGAGCTGGGGTTTTTCAACGTGGAAAGGATAAAGCTCCTGGGGAGAGACCCCATTGTAGCCTTCCTGTGTTTAAAGGTGGCTTATGAAAAATAATGACGTTTTACATGGGCAGATAGTGATAGGAAATGGGTTTAAACTAAAAGATGGGAGATCTGGATTCAGTGTTAGGAAGGGATACGTAGAGGATAGTGAGGCATTGGAACAGGTTGTCCAGAGAAGTTGTGGATGTCCCATTCCTAAAAATGCCTGGGCAGGTTGGATGGGGCCCTGAACAACCTGGTCTAGTGGAGTGTCCATGCCCATGGTAGGGGCTAGGAACTAGATGATCTTGAAAGTCCCTTCTACCCCAAACCATTCTGTGATGTCCAACAGCAGAAAGGTATGCTAGGAATGGGTACCTTTTTGAAATTGAGTACCACTGGTTATAATAATGGATTTGTTTCCAGCAAGCTTCAGTAGGTTGGTAACTAATGAAGCTTTCTTTGATGGAGTTCAATTAGTATTTTATCAACAGAAGTTAGTATCTTTCTGTCCATTTGGCTGTTGTATATGGATTTGTTGATAGCTGTTCGATCCAGTGCTAGTACAGCTGCTATAGACCCACCAACTGCAAGTGCAAAACCAGCTTGTGTGGCAGATATGAGGTGTTAGAAATAGTGTGGAGGGGAGGGCACAAGAACTTAAGGTGAAGAGGTAGCTGGGAAACAAGCATTAGCATCCAGTTCTTGTGCTGAACACCCTCCTTCTGTGTTCCTGCCTTTACTTAGGTGAGTCATGACAGGACCATCATGTGATTCCCCAGATTCTAGTGAAGTAATTTAAAAATAATTGGAGGTGCAGAACTATACTGCTTTATTAGTGCAGGCAAAGCAATCCCTCAAAGAGACTGTGAGACTGCAGCTGGTCATGATACGGAGATAGTAATTTAATCTCTAGCCTGAGAGGTGTTTTACCAGCTCTATTCCCTGGTACGTGCTAAGCAGTGGTTGTGCCACTTCATCTTGGGCCATAGTGTTTGTGGCCCAGTTTGTCAAGCTGATGATAGATTGTGCAGTATGGTCTTACCTGTTGAGCCAGGGTCAGCTGTCTCAAATTCCATCCAGAACAACTATGGATCTTTTAATTAGAGAATTATTAAATACTACTAAATTTCATTGTCACAAATATCCTGATTTAGAAGACTGCTCTTTGTGAAAGGAAACTACTGCTTTTATCAGTGTGGTGCTACTTCAAATTCATCTCCAGAGCTGTGCTCCATTACCCCAGCAAACATATGCTGGAACAAGCTCATAAGCTTATAAAGGCATGCTGGGCAGTTGTCAGATCCTATTTTTAAACTGTTTCTGAGAAACACTTCTGCTTCCCTATCTCTGCATAGTCATAGGAAAGGCTATACTTCATGCAGGAGCCATAGTGTCTGGGCTCAGCTAACAGTAATTCTTGAACTTGAGTATCTCTTCAGATACTGTACAATTAAACTGCACTGATTTCTGTTGGGGAGGGGAGGTGACGGATTACTAGAAAATAGTGGTAGTGGACTATTGACTCCTTGACTTTAGGTGCCAACAATAAAATATACTTCACTCCTGTGACCAGTGACAGGGCTTGAGGAAATGGCATGAAGCTGAGGCTGGGCAAGTGTAGGTTGGATACCAGGAAAAAATTTCTAACCTAGAGTGTGGCTGAGCACTAGAATGGGTTCCCCCAGGGCGATGGTCACAGCACCACCCTGTCTGAGTTCGAGAAGTGTTTGGACAATGCTTTCAGGCACATGGTGTGGTTCTTGGGGTGTCCTGCATGTGGCCAGGAGTTGATGCTGATGGATCCCTCCCAACTTGGCATTCTCTTATGATTCTAGGTCTGTGGTGCTTGACAGTCTAGCCAGACTTTAATAGGAGTCCTGCACCTGCTTTACTACATTCAGGAGAGTACAGGAGTTGAGAGCTTTAAATACTGTAAATGATATCTCTCTTGGTGAGTCTTGAGCATAGCAGGTTTACTTAATCTGCTACTGATTTGCAGTAACCCACTTACTATAATTGTGTGATACTACTGTATGCCACCTTTAAATTTTCACCAACATTAGAAAATTGCATGAAAATGCAACTGGGTTCTGTAGGCAAGTAGAACTAGTATTTTAAGGCTTTTTCTCCCTGTGTAGCGTTGCCTACTTTAGTCTAGGCCTGAAGTACAGATACTACATAGGGGTGTTCACATACTTTTGTGCTGGAGAGGGAATTCCAAAATTGAAGAACTGCTTGAGAGAATATGTATTATGTAGTTTGGGTCAAAAAATAAAGAATACCAATGAAGCGTTTAGACTTGATTTTTGTCTCTTAAAATTGGTGGCAGGGATATTTCAAACTGGGGAAACTACTATGAACAGGAAGAAAAAAATCATGGTACTGTAAAATGAATTATACAGTGCAAAATCAACATACTGAGTTCTATGTGTCTTACAACTCTTTCAGGACACTCCTGAGACTCCACAATTGCTAGTGTAGACCTAATTGATGGGAGGGGATTGTAATTTCAAAGCATCATTAGGACTGAAGCCTGAGGGCTGTAGCTAAGCCTGCTCTGCTTCTAGGAGTTGATAGTGCAAGGTTTTCTGATACCATTTTTTCTAGAACAGGCAAGCTCTTCTTCCACACTTCACACAGATTGTGTGCTACAAATATTAGTGACCTTATACATGCAGCTGTTATTTAAATTAGTTTGTCTTGTCTTCTCTTTCAGTGGTAGGACTACTTAATAATCCTGTTCCCCTTTAAGTAAATTGAAGTATTTAACAGAAACCAAGGAGAAGAGCAGCTGCCTAAATTTTGCCCTGTAGGCCAAGTGTTTGTGCTTATAGAAAGGAGAGGAACTTAGCTTTGGACCTATTTTAACCTCCTCCTACAGTGAGCAGAGCAGGATAATCTTTTTGAAGGGTATGATACCTTCTGTCTGTTTGCTTACACATGCCCTTTAATTTCAGTAATGTAAAGACACTGAAATGGGCTATAGAACTGTTTCCTCATTTAAAACAAACCTCATCAATTCCACGTATTTCTGTAACCTAATAAGAATGTACTCATATACTTTCTATTCAGTGCAATGTCTGTGTCTTACATTTGAAATTTCCCCTGTGAATGATCCTCGCAGCCTTCCAATGTATTTTGTAGATAATGTATCACAAGTTAGAAGGGATTGTGCTGTCTACAAATGCTCCATCTATATAGAAGTGTATTGCTGAAAGGTGCTTTTGTGTGGCTGTAGATGTTGCATTAAGCTTAGATTTTTTTTTCTGTATTGAACAAAGTGGCTTGCTCTAGGTGCTTCTTTTTGCTTGAATAGCATTGAGCAAGATTATGTATTGATTGCACTCAGTAAAAGCAAACTCCACGTTCTGTTTTGGATGTGTGTATTAATATGGGTAGAACATGTGTTGCATCTTTCTGCAAATAGCATGTTGGAGTCTTGGATCACATTTCAAATCTGAAGCCTTTAAGGGATATTTGAATTAACAGTTTATGTAGTGGGGTATTCTTACATGATGCAAGAATGAGTATTGTTTTAGTATTGGTGTTATCCTTCTGCATTATTGGTCTCTGCTATAGAAATAGATCAGCAAAGAGGAAAGAAAAAACTGAACTGGGTGTCCAAAAAAGCAGGTCCAGTAGACCTTGTTTTTCTTTGTGTGTTTCTAAGATTCTTGGTTGAATCTGGATTTTGGATGTGCCCAGTTGACACTGGAGTGAAGGAGAGGGTTTTTTACTACTAAGAAGCACTTCTGCTGTAGTTCATAAGCTGAAATCTTGCTCTGTTTGCTATATCATAAATAAAGATGAGATGTTTCATTAAGCTTGTTTGCTTTTCTGTTATGTGAGTCTAATGTAAGCATTTATTTTAATATATATTTTTGAGTCCCATTATGCAGTAGCATGTCTGACATGTGATACCTTTTTGAAACTCCTTTAGTTTTGATTCTCAACTGGAAATGTTTGAATAGGCACTCCTGGTCTTTTTGGCTGTTCCAAGGAAAAGCCAGGAGTGAATATATTCTTCTGTAAATAATGAGTATATACACAGTATAAACCCAAAGTCCATTTAGTTTGTTTAGCTGTTTTTCAGCACAGGGAAGCTAAACCAGTGAAAGCACAAAATGCCAGTATATGTGAATGACTTACAGTTGGCCAAAGGGAGGGTGATGGAGGCCTCTACCGGTAACTGCAGTAAAACCACTGGGTGTATTCCTGATATTAACCAGAGAACAGTTGCTGGAAAAGTATTTTTATCAGCATTTGTAGGTTTTCTAAGCTGTTGTTCACTTAGCATTTAAAAAAGGGAACTGAAAAAAGGTTGAATTTGAATACATCATCAGTGGAGGGGTTGCCCCTAACTGCAGCAACAGGATGGACCGTAAGAAGGAAACCTGACTGAAATCTGGCTGTCTTTGTTGGAAAATAAGCAGGCCTAACTTGTAGTTCTTGGACAGTGTACAACTTTTAAGTAGCTCGAGGCTATGTATGTCTGTAATCTACTGATCATAGAAATTATGAAAACACAGGCATTGTATGCAACTGTGGAATTCTGAAAGACCAGTTTAGAGGGGAGCTGCATGTGAGTAACATCCTTATTTCAAGCAGTTATGTTACATCCTACATCACATGATTCCTAGCTGTTGTGCAACAGGAAAGCTTAGCCTTTTTCCATTCATCCTCTGGAGCTCGTGGAGGGAAACACAGATTGGACTTGTATTTAACTATAACTTCCTTCCCTTTGGGATCTCATGTCTGAACTACTACAGATTTTTGGCCATGTGGTACACTTTGGTTTCCTGCTCATATGTGAAGTTTGAGTAAGCTTTGGTGTCTGAGGGTGGAGAGGATGACTGGGAGACTTCTTTCTGTGGAAGTAAAAAGTCATTCCATGATTGTCTCCCCCAGCTTTCTGTGTGTGTACAAGTAGGCATGCTCTATGTCATGGTCAGCTGGTAGTATGTATGAGCTGACAGTATAGCATATGATATTTATTTAAGCTTTCCTATTTTCAAACTTGGGGACTCTTTCAAAGCGTAGGGTAGTTTTGCTGTATCTGAAATTGTTATTTCTAAACATCAAAAGAAAATGCTGGACTGAAGGCTAGCTCAAAGAACAGCAATTTTATGCCTAAATTTTCACCTGCTGAACAGACTTTGCCAAAATCAGCTTGTAGGTTTTCCATGCAATGAACAGATTGTGAGAAGTACATAAAGGGATCATGGAAACTGGCTGAAGAATAAGGGATTGCAGTATAGAAATAAAGGTGCTTATCTGTAACTAGATATGCATTTTACTTAGAATCTGGTTTTGGAACTAGATGTTCATGCCTGATCTTCTTTTGTAGCTTTTTGAAAGGGAAGCAATTTTACCAACCAAATCAGTTGTCTTTTTAAATGCAGGAGAATTGGAGTAAGGAAGCCTGTGAGCATGCATACCTCTAAAATCCTGCAAATGTTCTTTCACTTAAATTTGTCTGAATAACATGATCAGTCTTTTTTTAAATGCTCAGTTACTAAGAATTTAATTTCCATGTTTATAGGTATCTTCTACCTGTTTTGTAATGTATGTAATATTTTTCCTAGCAATTTCTCATGCTGTTTAATATCATGTTTTTCCACAACATTGTACCCAACTTTCTTATTGAGGTGTTCCCTTTGCTTCCTAATGTGAAAGAGAAACTCTGCTAAACTTGCAGATTTTTCAAGACAGAGCAAGAGGTGCTTCAAGAGGGGAAGCTAGTGCTCAAGTTCACAAATGAAAGTAGGCTAGACAGCTTAACTGGCTGGCAGGAAAAAAGTTGTAGTTTAAGAACATAGCTGGCAGCAGGCTCATATCTACCCTCAGAAAAGTAGACTTTTCTGCCACAGTCTCCAGATCTGTTTGGATAATGATAAAATGATACTGGGCAAAAGGCAAGAGTTCTGTGACTGTTTGCCCAGAGTATAAATATTTCAGGCTTTGAGTGCTTGTGTGGTTTACATGTTGCAGAAAGACTGTCTCAGGTTTTTTTAGGTTGGGGGTGCAGGAAGAGTACTTGTTTCCTGTCTTCCCCTCCCCCAGGAACCTTGGCTACCTTAATGAGGAGAAGAAACACAGCAACCCCTGGGTTGGTTTTACCAGCTTCGATTGAACAAGGTCAGTACGTTTCCTGACCTGCTTTGGGGAGGGGGTAGTACAGCCACTTTGACAGTACTCTCTGTTTTGAACCAACACAAAGGCATCAAGGGTTTCAACTGAAACAAATTTGCAGTTTACTTGATAGTTGTATATTAATAGTCTCCAAAAGAACAGCTACTAAAGCTTATAACTAGAATTAGTTCTCCAGTTACTGTTATGGGAACTTTGATGCTATGCACAGGCATGACTAATGTGAGAAATCAGTGAAACTGAATACTCCAGTTCCTCTTAGCTACTATAACATTAATGTGTAGGTAATAACCATTAATGTCTTCACATCAGTTGTTGTTTCTCTTGTACATAGCTACACATTCATCCTACTTGTAGGTGTTGGTACATATCCATGCTATAAAACAAAGGAATGTGATAACTTGGTATGAGTACTTGTCCAGTTCAAGCTTAACCAGACTGCTTCACTTGGCAGTTTTTTGTTACTTTGATCCATAGAGGCATAAAGAAAGCCACAGTGGTGTTTTGGATTTTTCCTAAGGGGGAGAGACAAAAAATGCATATGGTCCTGGTTACTGTAAAAATTGTGTAAGACAATATAATTGTTTCTTTCCCTGTTGCATGAGTATTGGCAGTGATACACAGGTGTTAGCTTTGAGAGAAAAAGTGTCTGGACCTATTGTATGAATCTCATTATGTTTGCCATCAATGTGCACATATGCTTCATAAAAGTGATCACTCTTCCTGTTAAAAACCGAGCAGCAATTGACCTAGAAGTACAGAGCTTCTTGGCACTGCAAAGCATGTGCAGAACAGGCTTAGAATCACTCAGGCAAGAAGCAGAAAAATACTAGCTTTGGCATGCAGAAGTGTCCCCATGTGTGGAGCCAGGATAGAAACAGCAGGCTTGTCCTAGCATGCTCCCCCAGCAGCTACACAGAAATGTAACTACACTACTATGTAGAGCTGTGCCTTCTCTTCAGACTTCTGTGTGTGTTCTACTTATTTAGTGATGGTGGTAATGTTCTCTTTGGGGATATTGGTTTGCAGTTAGGTCTAGGGTTTTGTTTAAAGTTAGAACAGATCTTGCTGCTTACTTTGATCCTTCCTGCTGAAGCAAAAATTTTGTGCTGGTATTAGCTGCTTTGGGAAACAAACTGTATGAGAATTTAGAATACAATTTTTGATATCTTGAATTCTGGAGAAAATTGAATGTCTGCTTACCTCTTGCATCACTAATTAGGCACAGGCAGTCAAATCTAAATCTCCTGGCATCTGAATTATACTTAAGCAGTTAACAGAGTATGTTTACTTGACTAGTGAGAAAGTCAAGCAATTCCAGTTGGCTCCAAATATATTTTTAATTTGCAGATGAAAAATTATGGATTCTTCTGCTAGTTAAACTTTTTTGTCAGTAGTTCTATGGAGTTGTGCCATTTACTCTGTAGTTTAGTCCAGGAGATTCCCATTTTCTAACAGTTTTATTTAATACAAAATGAATAATAAACTAAAAATTGTGTGAACACTTAGCTAGTTAAATATTAGTAGGAGTATGCCTATCAAAAGATGAAAAGGAGCCTTTGTTATTAAACAGTATATAAATATAAGCTGAGGTGGTGAATCATATGAAGGATGGGCATAAGTCAACATCCACTGCTTTCAGACAGTAGGGTCTGCACACTGCAGGCAAGTCCTTTTTGGGTATTGAAGGGTCTGAAAATAAGCAGGGCTGGTTCCTTCTCCTGTTGTTTTTGATTAAGTTGTAGGTAGTAGAATTGAGGCTGCAAGGTGAATCATGCTTCAGTTCTTGGTTTGGTGTTTCAGAATAAAGCCTTTTGCTGCTTATTTGAGAACTCACCAAAAAACTCATCCAAGTTGTGAACCTTTCATGGGAAAAGAGTTTATGGAGGGGCAGGGGGTTGTAGGTGGCTGTGGTTTTAAGAAGCTTGTGTTTCAAAATAAGCCTTTCACAATTCCTGATTCTGGTCAGATTGCACATACTTCACATGTGTGAAACAGATGAGACTTAGCTAGGTATAATGTAGCCTGTTGGCATGTATCCTTTGGAGGCTGAGAATAACATTATCTAGATATAGAAGACTGAGGTAAGTTTTTCATGTTGTGGTCACCCTGGGCTGCTCTAATCTGTGTATGAGCATGCATTTCTGGTGGTTACTTCTAACTGCACCAGCATCTGAGAGGAAAGAACAAAGCACGTGGTTACAGCTTTCTGGTGGTGAAGTATCAATAATAGGATGCAAGTGGCAGATTGATATATAAAGGGGGTGCATTAAGATCAAATTAGGGCCTTCCGGGTAGGAAGATGGTACTGAAAGCTAAAGGAAAGGGGCTGGGGAAATTGGTGAGGTGAGATGATATCAAGAAGAAAAGTGTGGTGAGCTAATCCAAGAGTAAGAAAAATGCCTATGGTGAAGGGAGCAATTTTTAGAAATAGTGAAAGAACAGGAAGCCTTACATGAGAACCTGCTGAAAGTTAATGTCTGTTAGCTAATGATACCTGTCATCAAGGAGTCAGTGCAGAAGTCTGGAATCATGGGATGGCCAAAACTAGCACTGAGACAGCTGGTGGAGTTTTCAGCTTGGCCTGTGCGCTGGAGGAGGAGTCATGGAGGGTAGTGTAGGTGGTTGGAAAAAAACCTGTAACTACTTGGGTAATAACCCAAGTAAGTAAAAGGTGATTAGCAGTCAGGCCATGTTCATCAAGGTGACTGGAGTTCAATTCAGCCTTGAAACACTGACGGCTTCTTAATGTGCCTGAACTGGGGAGGGTTATGTTTGGGCCAGTTGTGGATTCCAGAGGCAATCGTGGCTTGAGAAGTTCTTTTTAGTTGCTCTTTACCAGTCCTATGGGCTGTTGTTCTGATGCTGATGCCACATTGTAGTGCTCCATCACCTCAGTTGTTGATTGTTTGTGGGACTATGCTGTGAACACAGGACTGATGTGTTTAATAAGGAGATCACTGCCTCCTACCCTTGTATTTATTTTTTGAGTTGGGGCTGACTGTGGACCTAAAATTAGTCAAAATAAGGCAGAGGGTTCGTATGATGTGAAACAATCCCTCTAGGACCATACTGCTGCAGAAACACCCTTCTCCTTTTTTTCCATTGTTTAAACCATGTGAGTGGATTTTCAAAGCACATCAGTGCTTCATGTCAGGGGCACAGTTAACTATTGGCTTGAGAAAAAGGCAGAGATGGGGCAAAGTCTTGTTAAAAGCATATTGTTAAATATTACCATGAGGCACTCTTAGCTGTAGTCTCATTGTTTTGTCACAATTTAACAAAACTGTTCATGCAGGAAATGAAGCAGGGATCTTTTACTGATAACATGACAAGAAATAAATCAGGCAAGATTATGCAGCCTATAATTACAAGCCGTATAAAACAAGAGTGTCCAGTGGCCCAGGCAGTCTGTTCTGACTTTTCTCAACTTTCCCCTTGTTTTCATAATGTTGCAAAACAGTAGAGATGAGTAGAACTGGATTTTCTGCAAATGTGTGTCTTTGGAGCATCAAACACTTTTCATTTTCATTTCATGGATTAAAACAATGCAATAAAATGAGCTTAATGACAGGGCAAGTCCTGCTTTTTCATAGACCTTTTCCTCCTACCCTCCCCTTGCCTTTCCATGGTAACTGTGGTACCTCATGAGTTACTAGTAATGCTGGCAGAGGCTAATGTTTACAACTCAGTCTGTTTTTTGAATACAGGCTTCAGTCTTCCCTAGCAAATTAAAACCAGATGGGAACGGCAGGGAGCAGAATGGAATTTAATTCTCTTATGTGGCTTGTGATGTTAACAAAACCCTGGGTATTTTTATTGTAATTTTGCCTAGAAAATGGCTTGTTCCTTCCTTCTATCCAGTCTCAGCAATGTGCAAGCCTACAGCACTTACGCAGTACACTGAAAGCCTTCACTGAGATGTGTTGCTTTACTTCTACTGCAGTGACAGACTGTGGTGTAATCATATTACATTTTTGTGGGGTGTTTTTGGTTTTTTTTCCAAGTAAAAGGATCAAAACTAGTTAATCCATGCAGAAACTTTTTTTCTGTTGTTCTTGCACTACTGATGGAGGTGAAATGCAATTGTTTTGCAACATTTAACAAGTCTTTCTCTTTTCTCAAACTACCCTAGGTGAGAGTACACTAAAGGAAGACTTGCTGAAAGCTGAAGAGGGAGACAGGCTCAGTCACTCAAACTGCAGTGGTTCCAGAATCTGTAATGTAGACAGGTTAAGGATTTTTTCTGTGCAGTTAATGCTGTGCTTTTTTTGCTGGTTTCTCAGAGGAAAAGACTCAACATGTTGAATCACAGACGTTACTTCCTGCTGGGTTTTGGGATTTCCTTGCAGCTCTCCCCTCCATGGCTGCAGGAGCTGTTTTTGCATAGTGCAGGTTCTTGGGCAGGAACTTGCTAGAGATGAAGACAGAAGCCAACCAGTTCTGTGCTGAATGTAATAGCTTCTGACTCAAATTGTGTGGTAATTGTCAAAATATCGTAGGGTTTGGTAGGAACTGCTGTGTCTAACATGGCTGAGGATTTATTCCTTCATAATTTGCCTAAATTAGTATAATATGCTAATCTCAACAGACGAAAGTAGGGGAAGATTTCTTGATGTTTTCTAGCCACTTGAAGCCTGATTGTGTGCAGAAATAAATTTCAGTATGCTGGAGTATTCATGGCTTTTTTTCCCCCCTTGCTTAATCTTAACTCCCATTCTTTCTGAATGCCCACAGAAAGAAAGAAAAGCTACTTGCTGTAGCTTCAAAAATATTAACAGAAAACTGTGAACACTGGAAATATGATAGAGCTTCAAATTACTATCAATTTCACTAGGAATTAAAAACATGTAATCCTGAAGTTATGGTAGTAAATTGATACCAAGTATTTTGACATACATACCTGCTTCATACAGCTTCTTTCCTTGTAGAAGAGAAGTATTCCTAGCAGCTTGTTACAGTACTGAGTTTCAGTGTGAAATGTAAGATTGGCATGTTTACTGTGAAGACAAACTTTAAGAGAATTCATTTGAACTCTTACTTCTTCAGCAATTGTTCTTGATAAACCACGTCTTGCAGCTCCAAGAGGCAAACAGGAAAGGGATGGAGGGAGGGGTGGTAGTCACATTTTCAGGCAGATCAACTCCAACTGGAGTTAAGTTCTCTGAATGTGGAATAATGTCAAACAGTGCAACAATCCTGTATGCTCTTTTTTTCAAAAATTACTTCAGATTTGCTGTCTTTTTACCCTGCAGTGCTAGAGGAGAGTTCTGGATGAAGCTGCTTCGCTTGTGTTTTAACTTCTGCTGTATGTTGTCCAGTCCATGTTCAGCAAACAGTTCCTTTTGGTGGACTGTCCTCCGGTGCTGTTTGGAGAAAAAGGAAAGAGTTGATCTCTAGATGAATATCTGAAATATGTGACTTCAAAGGACTGCCTGAAGTTGTTAAACCTAGTGACTTAGAGCATCTAGAAAAGCCACTTTGTAGGATAATCCTTCCCAGCACATTCCATGATAATGTTTCCAGTGCCTTTGAGTTTTTGTCTCTGGGCTCTAATGATCCTAGGATGTGAACTGGCACCTAAAACACTATCAGAAGTGCAACTTGTGACATAATTTTAAATAAGTGATATCCCTAGATACAGGTTTTTCTGGATTAAAAAAGGCTATATAGTTTAATTAGGTACAGTCCATGTGCCTAATTTGACACTAAAAAAGCTTGAAAAAAAGAATATTAATGAAAATTATCCTTAATGGTGAATGACAGACGTGTAAACTACTGTTAGACTCTGTGTGTGTGTGTGTATGTGTGTGACTGACTGTTTGTTAAAGGAAAAGCATGTTTTCAGAGTGTGGTTTTTGGACTTCCAGACTGATTACACAAACTCAAGGAGGCCACGCCCACATCCTGTGTAGAAAACCAGCTCACAGAAATGCTCATTGTTCTTCAGGGTTATAAGTCACTGTATTTTGTGCTTCCTTTCTATTTCAAAATACTGTATGGAAAATACTAACGCAAAGGAACCACAGCAGCTTAACAAGTGCTTGTTCCTGCCAGCACTGTGCTCTTACCAGAAGGCTGGGGGACCAGGATTAAAACATAGGCTCCCTGGCTAGAGAGCAAAGGGTTTGTGTTGGTAAAAGTAGCTGAAAGTATTATCAGGTGAGTAAATCAATTGCTAGTTGACATACCTTCAGCCTGGACATTTTGTGTGTGGCAATGCCAGTACTTATATCTCAGAGTGGGAGTTACAGGATACAAAGTTTCCTTCAAGCGGGGTGAGTTTTTCCTGACACTGATTCACCTCTGCTCAGTTTTTACTGCAGAAAGAGAGAATGTGGGGTGTCCAGATCTGATAGCCCACCAGAAAATGGTTAGTGTTTCTGAATCTCTATCCATGCTCATTGCTGAGTTGTGTTATTCCACCTGCAAGTTAATGGAGCTATCAAGTCGAAAACAGTAAAACCTATTCACTCTTTCCTTTTTTACTCTACATTATCATCTCGGAGGTTATTTTTTAAAAAGCTGAGGTGCTTTCATTTTTAATTTTTAAATAGGAAAAGTGTTCTAATGTTAATTTTAAACCCCTTGTAATATGTTTTCTTACTTCAAAAAGGCAACATCTTATATTTTTGCTAGAATTCAGTAACCATTTAAGACTAAAATATTTGTTATGATAATACAGATGTAGCTAAGCAGAAGGCTGCCATGAGAGTGTTAGAGGTTGTGTCCTGTCTTTCTGCAGTCCTCTGAAAGGAATCACTTCCCTTTAGTCTCTGCCAGTCTCCTGACTGTGCAGCGTTCCCAAAGCATGTGGCCCATAAAATGGGATTATAGGGGAGGCATTCACGTAAACAGAAGTTCCCTCGGGATGAGATTTGCTTTTTCATGCGGAGCTCCTGTGTGTGCTGTAGCCTGGTGCTGCAGCTTCGTTCTCTTGGCAGGAATGAATTCTCCTCTTGGAGACTCCAGGTGTGGGAGAGCACCCAGGCCACCTTCATGTTTTGGGGATAGTCTTCTGGCTGGCACAATAAAGTCCCCCTTTGCAGTATTTTTGGAAGGACACACCCAATTACAAGTTTCTTTCTGTGTCTCTGTGTAACAATAAATGACCAGTCTCATGATGCAGCTATAGCTGCCAAAAATCTGCAGTGCATGTACAGCTGTATCAGTCATTAATTGTACAGTATTGCTGAAGCGGCCCAAAGCTTTTGTGAGTTGTGTTCAAGGGTAAGTAGCTGCTTAAAAATAAAAACCTTTGTGCTTCTAGGAGCACACAGTTACATTGTGAATAATAGTGTATTTTTGTGATTGTGTGGTCCTGTTCAGCCTGTACTGTTGAAAGTACACAACCTGTGCAGGCTCAGTCTGCAGTTCGAGTACTTTTGAGTTCTTCCTTGAGACTGAATTGTATCTCACACCAGAGGTGACTGCACTCAGGAGTAATGTCATTGTCACAGCTGTACACAGCTTTTGTTTCTAGAGGGTCAGATTCTCTGCCCTCATCTAGGGGGGGTATAACTGAGAGAATGTCTGACTTAATTTGATGGCAGACTGTTGATAACAGTTATTTGAAGACTGCTTAATTCTGTTAAAGGTTGGGATATATTTGGAAAGGCTGATTTATGGGTGTATTTTGTACAGAAGCTCATTTAAGAGGTCTAAATAAATCTCATTTGCTACATCTCCATTGGTATTTTTGTCATATTTCAACTGTATGAGAGTTAAACAGGATTAGTAAATAAAATTTTCTGGAGGTCAAGGAGATTAATTAATGTTTTTAAAACATGCAGGTTTTAGGAAAACTGATGCTGAATTATGAGGGGAAGCAACAGCTTATTAAATAACTGTATTTTTGTAATAAATATAGATATAACTGCAGGGAACTGAAAATATCATGTGAATAACAGTAGCACCTGCCTGTATTTCATTTAATTTCTGTGTGGGATTGTTTATGTTGTAGAAAATGGCAGTTTATGAAAAAACTTTCAAAGGGAATGATATGTTGCTAAGGCTGCAATATTTTGTATTACAGTGTACAGATTCTGTATCATAACTCAAAGGATTTGTGAGCATCCTTCCTTTCTCAGTCCACCTGCTTATAAGCACTGTCAGGAAGGTGAAGTTGCAGTGAGCTGGGTCAGCAGAGGAAACCTCACTTTTCTTGCAGTGTTTGATTGATGCCTGTGTAGCTCTGTGAATGGCTTGTTACAGAGTCAAGTGCCAGTGCAGGGGAAGCAGTAACTATCTGGAAAGCTGTGGTTGTTGAAGGCTTTGCTTCCCTGCTGCCAAGTGCCACCCCTCCCCAGAGCACTGCCACTGTTTGTCAGCTGCTTGACAAAAAAGCAGGTAGGGAACAGAGACTTGGCTGTCCATGAGCTTCTAGGATCTGGTTAGAAATTTCTAGGACTGATGGAGAGAGAACTGTTTAACACATCAGGTTGAGATGGGCCTGTATGTTCACATTATAAGATGAAATAGTGGGTGACTATAAAGAAGCGTTAGCTCAGACCTGGACACCTGCAATTTTCTGGAAAATAAAGGAATCCACATAGCAGACAGATGCAAGAATAGCTTACCAGGACTGTTGGTAATGCAGTAGTATAACTTGGGAAGAGAAAAAAAAGGAAAGGGGGGATTTAAAATCCCAGTGAGTTTATCTGGATCTTTAGACTGGTGTCAAAGTACTGAAATTTGTGAACTGGGGTAAGACAGTAGAAGGTCACCATCGCCTCAGGATAAAAAGAAATAAAGACCCCAAGCAATGTCTCTCCAAGGACCTGGTTTTTTACTATCTACTGTTACAAGTGACACTAGAGATTACTAAAACTGGAAGAAATTAGATGAACCAAACCCTTCTCTTGTTTTCTGGTTAGCGCCATTGTTAGCATTCTTGGCAGAACTTCACAGACACTTTCCGTGGTTTTTCTGCTTGGTTGCACTTCCTGTCTCATTTATTGCCATAATGATGTCATTCTCACACACCACTGGGGGAGGAGCACAGTGGTGTGGTCTGCTCCAACTCCTGCAAGAAAGGCTTTCTCATGCCCCTATAAGAAGACCTTGCTCCTGCTCTGATGGCTAAAAGCCAAATGGAAGGTCCCTCTTCTGAGCTTCCCCTGGATGGAAGTGGGAAGCAGAACCAGGAGGAAGAGGCAGCAGGAGCAGTGCCATACGTTGTGCCACCTTTGGTAGGAAGCTGCTTACAGGAGTGTCTGTTCAGCTGATGCACGTGAGCACCTGGAGCCTGCGTAGCTCTGCGTGTGCCTCCAGAGCCTGTGCGGAGCGGCAGAAGGCAAGGGTAGGGAATTGGCTTTCCCTAAGCAAACAGTGCAGTGAAAAGCAGGAATGGGAGCTTCACACACATCCCTGCTCCTCTGGCTGGGCAGCCCTGCTCACGGGAGGAAAGCACTGACAGTCTTACTTGCCCAGTGCTCTTTCATAGATGGGAAGACTAGCAGGGTTTGTTTCTCTGGTTCTCCTGCCTGTCCCACGAAGGCAGCATGGCTGGAGCAGTTTGTCCTTGGGGATGTTGCTGCAGGAGAGGGAGGAATGTGGCTTCAAGAGGGAAGCATGTGGCCCTGCAACTCTGAGGGGCAGCCTGGGCCTGCTGCTTGGTGAGGTCTGTATCTCTGCACAGGCTAGGTTCTGCTGTGTATGCAGGCAGCTTGAAAAAGGTAGAAATTAGTCTGTTAAAATGAACTTGGGAAAACTTACTAAATCTGGCTCTAAGGGGCTCTTCCAGTCTGGAGCTGTGGAGAAGCCCTGGGCTTCCTCCCCACTGCTGAATGGAGCTGTCAGAGTGCTCGGAGCCAGAACAGGGAGAAAAAATACCCCAATTAATTTCCTGTCAAGGTACGCGTGGCAGAATTCCCCACGGGGACACCGATGGGGGTTTGTGGCTCTGTGTTTTTCAATCCCTCAGCTCCACATAAGAATTTTGTGCAGCTTGGAGCTCCCACATGAAGCACTGAAACACCCTGAGCCCATCCCCAGGACGCAGACAATAGTGTTGATATGCCTGTTGCTGCAGAGGAAGTGGCTTCTGTTACAACCAACAAGCAATCTGCCAAAGTCCATGGTTTGAGTGGTTGCCAGAATAAATTTGACATAAAATTATTTTGCCTCTTTGGCTTTTGTCTTGTTGTCTGGACGTATTTCTCTTGCTTCCTAACATTTAATCTCACATATGGCAGGATTTCTACCCTCTTGTTACCACCCCCTCCCCCCCCAAAAAAAAATTAATACAGACTTTGAAATTATTAATAGAGAATCCAGTCTTTATTTAATAGATGGTGAAAATATTCCTAAATGCTTCCAAAACTGAAGCTAAACCATATGTAGCTATGGCATTGCTCAGGGCTCTCTTGTGCCATTGGAAATATGACATATTGCAGAAAAGACAGTCTGTGGAAGTTGGACTTGAGATGTTGGAGGCACCAGGCGCCCTCTTGTGCTGTTTCTCTGGGAGCAGCTTAACGTGAGCAGCTTCCCAGGAGCAGAGACTGAGCCAAGTTTCAGCCTTGTTTTTAGTTTAGTTTGGGGTGTAACTGGTGTGTGCTTTGGCACCTAATCATGATCCAGTGTGGTTCTGATGTGTGGGAGTTACTCGTTGACGGGTCCACAAACTTTGCTCTAGCTATACACTGTGACCATTCAAAATGAAGCTTTGACCAGAAAAAAGAGACTTAGACTTACGTTTTCCAAAAGACAAAAATAAAATCTTAAGATTCACACAAAAGTAGCAATGTCTGCTAAGTACTAAATTTCTCTAATGGGCCAGATTTTAAGTTGAATTTCAAACTTCACTGACTGTTAATAATAATGTAAGTTTAGACTTTTTTTGTTTGCTTGTTTGTTTAGATTGTGGTGTATGTTTATAATCATTCATGTCTTTGGGTTGTAATAGTATCAAGAAAATGTGCTGCATCTCCTTGGAAATCAGTTGTGGGTCTAGTAAAATACTTCTTTAGAGTGCTTCAGACTGCAGCTTTCTGGAAATACCTAATTTCTCCAGATAGCAGACCAAAAGTGGAAGTGCAAACTCCAGAGTAAATTAGGTACATCAATTTGCAAAGCTAACTAAACAGCTATATCTGAAAACACGAGTCTTTTGTGACTTAATGCCTAAAGAAATAAATTTCACCATTTTTTGATACATGGAGCTGAAAGTCATTCAAAGGACACAAATATCATCATTTTTCTGGCAAAGTCTCAAACTTACTGGTACCTCCAGCATGCAGGTACTACTAAGCATAACGTGTGCCTTGCCAGCACTTTTCTGGCTCGTCAGAGATTAAAGATGTTGCTTATTTCAGGCTTATTGACCCAGAGCAGTTTTAGAGTGGGATACGTGCCATTCTGTGACAACATTTATAGCAAAATAGTCGTTTCTATCAGGTTTCTCTGCATGAAAGCTCCTGAGGATTATGACCATTTCACAGAGCAGCAGCTAGAATATAAAAGGAGAATGATTGTGCTGGGCCTGGCTGAGAGCCATCTGTCTGATACTGATCCCATCTGCAGCAGACACTGTAAGCAGGTGCCTTGATAAAAGCCTAAGAGAGCAGGTATAAATGCTTCTTGGACTGCTGTCCCAGCTTCCAACAGTTTTCATGTCCTGAGCTGAATGTGGAGTTTGTGCATTTAGCAAACCTTGATAGATTTAATTCCCAAGATTTTCCAGTCCTCTGCTGATGGTGTAAATCTTATTGATTTCCAGGAAGAAGGCAGGGAACAGGTAAGTGTGTAGCAGAGCTGCTGACTTGCAGCAATCCTTATTCAGTATTGCAGAAAACTCCTGCCTTTTAAAAAACGAATTGTTTAATTCCATATAAAATACTTTCCTAGATGTGTCCAGGAGTCACTATTGCCACTTTCTGTCCTTGCGTGCGAGATTATATTTCCAGATAAGCATGAATAGAGTTGAAATGAATCTATCAATAATCGGTGGAAAGGATGTCAGAATGGAAAGTCTGATACTGTACAAAAATATACATAAGTCCTTGAAAACGTGTTTGGAAAGGAACTGCTTTATTCTTAACATAGCTGCAGGTCTGGCAGCAACAGTTCATGAAGAGGTGTGGGAATTAGCTGAACTGACTCCCTGCTGGCAAGGAGAGCTAGGAGGCTGTATGCTACCAATAGGAGACTTCTCATTCTTAAGTCCCTTTGGGTAAGGGAAGGTAACTGATTTTTCTTTGCTGATGAAACACATTGTGAGGCAAAGCCACAATCCAGAAGAAAATAAGTGTTGAATGGAAATAAAATCTCTAAACTCAAGTGAAATAGGGTATGTAAGATTCTGATTTCTTTTAGGTTGTTATAATCTCTTATATTCATCACAATGAATTCAGCTAAAAGAAGATGTAAGAGGAAGGTGGGGAAAGGAAGAGATGGCTGAAGATGAAACACATTTTTAATTGCTCCATTGCTAATTCTGTGATTTGGATCTGCTTATAATTAAGCTAAACTATTTCCAATGGAATTTTTCTTTGAAGTATTTGCAGCAATGCGGAGTATGTGTGGTACCATGCTGAGTCTAAGGAAAGGGCAAACAGAAATACTCCCTTGTCCTGTGAATGCCACAGTCTCTCTGAGGACTCTCATGACTATTAGCAGGCACTTTTCCCAAAATCTACTTTCTTACAGCATCATTTATAGGGAACTTAAAAAACACTCTGTAATGATGCCCTCTGGTGACTCCAAGAATTTTTACACTAGAACAAAATTAAAAAGAAGATGGAATTTGGCCTGCAAAGCACTCTGGCAAGTTGGACTGTTCATTAAAAATTAATGAGCAAATCAGAGCTCCTAAAGCTTAATCAGGCAATATATATAAGCCATACACATACAGAAGTCCAGGACTACCTCCAAATGTTGTAGAAGCAGAGCTGTAATGTGTAAGACAGTCTCTCACCCTACCGTGCAAGTAATCTCTTGCACATTAACAATAAGAAGAAACCTGCCTTTTGGCACTGCAAACTGATAATTTATTTTCTAGTGCTTAAAGGAAAGATGAAACAAACAAACAAAAAAAAACCCTTGAGCTTTTCTTGATGCAGAGAACGTAGAGGATGTTAATTGATTATATGAAATCTTAGAAATTAACTAGCTATGCAAAAGAATGTCTCTTGTATATTCTACACTTAGTGTGGCTGTCATGCAGTCTCTGGAAAGCTGATTTCTTCCATGCACCGTTTCCTCTCCTGGATATTGCTTTTTCTAGGCACAATCTGTCTGCAGCATCTAATGTCTCTACATTTACTGCCCATCATTTCCCGACCATTCAGGCACACGTGACTAGCATTGTACTGACTCTGGAACTCGTGTGGTTCTTCCTCTGTTCTGGTTGAAAAGGACTCTTTTTATTTGCAGGGTTGTGTTATTTTACAGCCAGATCTGTGGTCGTATAGTGTCTGCAGACCAGTGCAGATGGAAGGAAACAAGTAATTGTGACTGGAATGGATGGAATTGGGTGTGGGTATCCCCTTCAGTATTGCTTCTGTTTTAAGTCGTGACTGTGAAGCTATGTCCTGATAATGTGGATGCAACACTGGCAAGGTAATGAGATTATCGAACTCTAGGGCAGTTACCCAACAGAAAGCCATCCACAAGCAGATACAAGCAAGGCAATGAATAGGGGATAAACAAAAAACCCCAACCAACCAAAAAACAAACCAAACCAAACAAACAAAAACAACAACAAAAAAACCCAAAACAGTGTTAATAACTTTGTATGAGGTATGAAGTATTAACTAATTACTTCATTTTTATTAACTGAATTGTCAAATTAGGCTTATGCTTTCAATAACTGTATCAGGCTAAGTAATTCCTCTGCTTTTAAGCACTATTCCCCCATGCCATGCTTGGGAGAGGATGCATCTCTTCCCATTCATGTCCTTTGCAAAATAGCCCCTTAGGCACAGTGTAGATCAACTGGTTTTTATGCATATTTTCTCTAGGAAAAACTAAAGGAGTAAACAAAATATTTGTTCTGACAAGATGTCTACTTTGATCATAAATGTTAAGATTGGGAGGTACAAGTATGATTTTATTCTTACTTCCCAAACAGCATAATCTGTAGAATCTTCTTCACTAACTTCTTCATTAAGTCAGTAATTTTTCTTTCAACTGCAGTTTGTATTTTAGGAAAACACCTTATCTTGATTTTACAGGCCATTTAGTATCCATAGAGGAGTTCGTGATATCATTTTTGGTCTGATAATACATCAGGGAAGGGCTGTTTTTCTGTGCTGGCATTTGCAGTGTTTCAGTGTACATGTCTTGCAATCACACAGTGCTTTCTCCTGGCCTGAACAGTTACCCAGGTGTTTTGAGGAGGAGAATAAACACATTGACAAATTCATACATCTTTAGTGCAGTATCCATGAATGTGGCACACCAAAATTAGTACTTTTCTTAGTGGCCATGCCCAGCCTTCCATTTCTAGCTAAGCTGATGTTTCAGAGAGCCCCTGCTTCCTTCATGATCAAAACTGGAGTTGCTTATTCTGTCTGCTGGCCTGCTGATTGTTTCACAAAGGCTCATGTAGCTCAACCAGTTGTCTTCAAGCTGCACTTTCTATTGCAAATTTATGTCCCATGTGGTGTACTTGGGCAGTGATTTTTGCTGTGTCCAACCATCTTCCTCTGTAAAGGAACTTCATTGCTTTCCAATTTAGCCTCAGTGAAGGGTCACTGCCCTGTCTTCATCAGCTGGGGACTGATGAAAGGTATGTGTGATGTCTTGTCTTTCCACAGTCTGCCAGCCTTTGAGATCATGAAAACAGCAGTAGAAGGAGTGTGGTTGTATGACTGGTTGTAGAATATTGTCCATTTGTAAACATCTTTTCAGCTGTACAGGAGGCCTGTTATACAGTCTGCTATCACAACATGAGGAATGTGTGGAACAGGGCTGATTTGAGAACAATGCCCACTAAGTGGCCTGCTTTTATTTTTCCAGTCTTCTCCATCCATGAGTTACTCCAGCTGCTAAACCAGAATAAGATCTAGGAAGGAACGCATTCTACAAGGATTTGGGGGACAGCTCTGAAGCTCATAAGCTTTTGGATGTAAATGTGCTGGTATATTTCCTCTTATTCTATGCAGAGAGAACTCTAAGGCAGCCTTTTCAAGAGTAGGCCTTTGGGTAAACTAGTATAGGGATTGCTGGATATAAATAGCTCCTTAGGGGAGGCTGCCAAAGGGAGATTTTTGCCTCAGTTATGATTCAGATATTTTGCCCTCTTACCTGTCAGGGTGTCAGTCCCCCCTCTCTGTTGTTACTTGCCTGCTCTCCCTGTGGCTTGTATTTTTATGCTTGCAGTGTTGGGTCAGTTTTCACACAGGCTTTCACTGCACTTGGATTGTTTCTTACACAGGTGAAAGAGCTGCTCCCACAGAATATTGTCCTGGGCAGGCGTGGCAGCAGCTTACCCCAGGACAGGACATGAAAGGTGCCAGTTAGCTGAAGTTGCTGTGCAAATCAGGTCACCATATTCCACTTCCCTCTGTGTTTTGTTTTGGTAAGTTTAGGAGTTTTGAATAGAGAGGTATTGGCTACAAGAGATGGGTTGTAGAAATAGAGAGAACCATGCAGAGCTACAGAGAAGTTTCACACCTGACGTACGTGGAGATTTATCCTCCAATCTCATCGATGAGAGGGAGGCTCCAGTCAGACAACTCCTCCACTGATGTGTTGAGGCAAGTGATTCAGCTGTGCAGTGGAGAAGAATGTCCCCAGTGCAGCTTTTCCAGAAGCACTTTCACTTGGAGGTTTCTTGCTCAGGAATTAATTTGCTTGTGAAAACTCATCAGTCCACAGAGCCTGGGGTGACAGAGTTGTGGGCAGATTGCTCTCATGGGGATGAGGATGCACAGCTGTAACCGAGCCTAATTAAGGCCTCTGACGAACTTTCCAGCATAATTGCACCAGTAATTGTCAGGATCTATGAAGTAAATAAAGGTTAGTTGTTCTCTCAGTCCTGAGAGTTGCAGAAGTTTATAATCATCCTATCTTACCAGGAATGAAATACATTGAGGCCTATTAAAGGAGGCAGCGGTTGCTATTCACTGGTGATTTGTTAACAAATAAAAGCTTTCAGAAATAGCACAAGATGAGTCTGGCAGCAGTCAACTGACCTGTAATTTTAAGATTGGGGAAATGATTATAAAAAGGAAGCAGAGTGTAGCAGAACTCACAGCCTGGTAATTCTCATGAGCTTATCTGGAGCTTGAGCCACTATCACGAGTGAGACCCCAAGTATCTGAGTCTCCTGAACTATACAGGTTTGTACTATAGTCACTCTTCTGGGAAAAAGAAAAGACATGAATGTTTCTGACAGTATAGTTTTGTGAGTGGCTTGTTCCCTTCCAAGACATCAGCCTTATAAATAGCACTGATACCAAGGTTTACTTACTCTATAGACATTAGATCCTAGGCTTTTTTTTAATAAAACATAATGCGCTTGAAGATGATCATTGCAGGGAGTGGCTCAGTTATGAAAATACTGGGGCCAAATCTGTAACTCCTGTAAACAAGTTTTGCTTGATTCTGGTAGCACAAACCAGTTTTAAACCTGGTTTGAAATGGCTAGCATTCATGGAAGTCCACTGTATATGGCAATGGACAGGAAAAAAAAAAAGGTGCTATCCCAACAGGTGCCTGCTATCAGAAGCCCAGTTGGCAAACATCATCTAGGAGAAGCACTCTGGAGTCAACAGCTGAAAGCTCACTTTTCATGTGGAACAGGAAATTGTTGAATGTCTGGAGTATCTGGTTTATTTGCTGTCAGCTTTTGAGTGTTCTAAACAAGATAAATACAGTGACACATGCAGTTTGTGAGTCCCTATGCTGGCATTGTGAACACTCTTCTGCCTAGGAGGAGGTGGTGAAGCAGTATAATTAAGACATCCCATTGTGCAGCCAGATGTGTAAGTTTATGTCTTCATTTCCTAGCCCCTCACCAGTGAAGGTGAAAGAGGTCTTTTGGGATCACTTATGTCCAAGGAAGCCAGGAGGGTATATTAACCTCTTTCCTGCAGGACTGCAGAAATGGAAGTGCCCTGGCCTTGTTCACCTGCTAGATTACTCCAGTCTAGCAAACCTTTGAACTTTGCAGCCTGAATTCATTCAAACTCTTAGGTTGGTATAAAAAAATGGGTCTGTTGCCATGTACCCTTAGGAGTCCCAGTCCCTCCCAGTCCTTCC
>VZRX01007493.1:4361-18082 GCA_013398075.1 Notiomystis cincta | reverse complement strand
TGGCTCCCCGTGTCCTCACCGTTTGTGTAGAGTGGCTCCCGGAAGGGGTACCCCTTGGACATGGCCACGGCCAGGATGAGGTACTGGAAGCCAGTGACACAGAACAGGACAGTGTTCTCATAGTTGGGCAGGTTCTGGGGCGCCGTCACGGTGCTGTTCAGGGGCACATACCTGGCCAGTGGGACAGGATGTGGTCAGCAGGAAGGGCCGGGGAAGGCCTGCACGCACCCCTCGGCCTCATGTTCTCCAACTAAGCTACGACTTCCGCAGGAAGGGAAGAGCAGAGGCATCTCCGATAGATCCCTTGGGAATGGGAGCTGTGCCAGGGGGGTTTAGGTTGGATTTCGGGGAAAGATTCTTCCCCCAGAGAGTGCTGGGCACTGCCCAGGCTCCCCAGGGAATGGTGACATTCCCAAGGCTGCCAGAGCCCCAGGAGCATTTGGACACCTTTCCCAGGGAGGCACAGGGGGGACTGTTGGCATGTCTGTGCAGGGCCAGGGCTTGGACCAGATGATCCCTTCCAGTTGAGGACATTCCATAATTCTCTGTCTGCTGCCAGATCCCAAATCCCAGGGCAACCCCTGGGCCCTGCCACAACCTCGGCGTCGTTCCCACCACCAAACCCACAGGAAACCTGGGTGGGTTTGGATGGGATATTGGGACAAACTTCCTCATGGGAAGGGCTGCAAAGCACTGGAACAGCCTGTCTGGGGCAGTGGTGGGATCACTCTGGAAGTGTCCAAAAAACCTGTGGACATGGCATTGGGGTTTGGCAGCCAACAGGGGCTGACGCTGGGACTCGATGACTTTTTCCAGCCCTGGAATGTAGCGGTTCCCCGGGTTCGGGGGCCTCACCAGCTCTGAGAGACGGTGATGAAGTAGCTGAGGACCTGCACAGTGATGAGCAGGGCTGTCTGCAGCAGGAGGCTGCCCAGCACCAGTGTGCTGATCAGGGCTCCCTGTGGCCGCCGCACACCCAGCGCCGGCGCCGGCCCTGTGCGCCCCATCAGCACGGCCACCGTGGTGGTGATCACCAGGTCGAAGAACAGGAACTGGAAATCGCTCAGGTTGGTGTTGATCTGGGGAGGAGGACAGGGACAGGCTGGAACACCGCTGGGAATTCCCTGGAGTTCCAGGGCAAAGCAGGGATTTGGGGGTGGGACTCACAGTGTAGAGCAGGAGCACGGACACGAACTGAACCAGGCTGTAGAGGGCCATGTACTTGAAGACGCCGAAGGAGGTGACCAAGGAACACCGGCCCTCCCTGTGGGAGCACGTGGTGTCACACACTGGAAGCTCTCCCAAGGGGGCCGGCAGCATTCCCAGGATTCCCCCCGGCTCACCGGATGACCCTGGGCACGCACTCGATGGTGGCCATGCGGGAGGTGAAGGGCGAGGCCACGGACGCCTCGGCCTCGGACAGGGAGATGCCGACGTCGGCCGCCCGCAGCGCCCCGCAGTCGTTGGCGCCGTCCCCGCACATCCCCACGCAGTAGCTGCAGGAAGGGATCCCACGCTCCTCAGGGAATGCGGGACAGGCCCCGGTTCGGCCCGGAGGAGCCGCCTGTGCCCCGTTCCGGGCTGGAGCAGCCTGGCGTTGGTGGCCCTGCTCGCAGCGCGGGTGCAACCGGGCGACGTTGGAGGTGTCTCCCAATGTAAACCATTCCAGAATCCCAGGATTAACCACCGGGATCCATCCCCTGGGATCCATCCCCCCAGGCTCCATCCCCAGATCCATCCCCCCAGGCTCCATCCCCAGATCCATCACCCGGGATCCATCCCCCAGATCCATCTCGGGATCCATCCCCAGGATCCATCCCCCAGATCCATCCCCCAGGATCCATCCCCAGATCCATCCCCGGATCCATTTCCGGCTCACTCCAGCTCCTGCAGGCTGCACACCAGCTGTGTTTTCTGCTCGGGCAGCATGCGGGCGAACACGGTGGCCCGGAGCAGGATCTGCAAACGGGGCAGGCTCTGTGAGCGCCTGCGGCATTCCCGGCCCGGAGCATCCAGGGGGCCGGCAGGGACAGGGAATGTCCAACAGGGGGCTAGGAATGTCCAGCAGGACACTGGGAACGTCCAGCGGGACCCTGGGAATGTCCAGCAGCCAAAGAAACTCCTGCAGGGAGCTCTGGTTTGGAGCTGTGAGGCCACAGCGGGAAACTCCAGAGAGGCCAAACTGTTGGAGGGTTCCAACCTCAAATGGAGGATTCCCAACGCAACCAGAGGATTCCCAGCCCTATCAGAGTATTCCCGGCCGCCCTAGAGGATTCCAAACACTACTGGAGGGTTCTCCAACCACAGCAGAAGATTCCCAACCCCACTGGAGGATTCCCAATGCTACTGGAGGATTACCCAACCCCACTGGAGGATTCCCAACCCCAGCAGAGGATTTCCAACCCCAGCAGTGGGTTCCTAGCCCCCCTCGCAAGGATTCCCAATGCTACTGGAGGATTCCCAACCCCTCTGGAGGGCTCCCAGCCAGACTCACCCTGGGCAGGAGGTCGGCGAAGTGCTCACAGACCACCTGGAAGGATTTCCCATTGAGGGCAAAGTGGCAGTGCCGGGGTGGCCGGGAGGAGCCGTCCTGCTGCTGCAGCTCCTGCCAGGGAAAGCAGCTGCAGCTCTGAAAGCAGCTCCAGCTCTGCAGCCTCATCCCTGCTGAGCCCTCGGGCCCGGCCAGGGCTGCTCTTCCCACCCCGAATCCCAACTCCAGGCACACCCACGGTGCCATTCAGGCCGTGCCTGTAGCAGGACCTGGCAGCATCCCTGAGCAGGGGTTTGGAGCTGCCCTTCCAGCCGGGTGCGCTCCCAGGGAACAGTGGGAGTGGCCGAATGTCTCCCAGAGGGTGGACTGATGGAGGGGCAGGATCCCACCCGTAACTGCCTCCAAGGAAAACCACGCTGGAAAAGCACTTCCCATCCCTGGGAGCGCTCCAGGCCAGGCTGGAGCACCCTGGGATACAGGAAGGTGGTCCTGCCCGTGGAAGGGGTGGGGCTGGTCCTTCCAACCCAAACCATTCTGAGATCCCAGGATCACCAGGACTGCAGAGAAAGGTGGACTTGAGGGACTCTGCTTCTTAAGAGACTGGGATGGAATTCCTCTCTTGGAGGGTGGGGAGGCCCTGGCACAGCATTCCTGAGAAGCTGTGGCTGCCCCTGGATCCCTGGAAGTGTCCAAGGACAGGCTGGATGGGGCTTGGAGCAGCCTGGGACAGTGGGAGGTGTCCCTGCCCGTGGAATGGGAATGGCTTGGAGGTTCCTCCATCCCAACCCAAATCATGCTGAAATTCTGGGATTCTGTGAAAAATTGAGCCCTGCAGGGTGACCAGGCAGTCTGAACTCCCAAAAGCTGTCCTGGGCTCTCACCTCAGGCTGCTCCTCCCCCTGGGAATGCTCGGCCAGCACGAACTTGAGCGCGGCAGGTTTGCCGTGGCCAGGCGGTGAGGCCGTGACGAAGACCACGCCCTCCTTGGGCTCCACCATGTGGCACCCCCTTGCCACATTCATGGCTGTCAGCATGTTGTCCCCTGGGAACAGGCGCGACATCAGGAAGGAGGATTTGCAATTTCCAAGCCAATTTCCAATTTCCAAGCCACCGTGTCGCCTGTCCCGGCCACGGCGGCCACGCAGTGCCTCCGCTTCCCGCGCCAAAACCTCCCAGCTGCCCTGCCCCAAAGAAAAGTGGATTTGACCCCTGTTTTCCTGCCTGGAAAACACCTGGAGGTGACGCTACACCTCCTGCATCACTCACAGAGTTTGAGATTTCAAACATAGGGATATTTAGGGGATGGACAGCAGAACAATGAGTTTTTCCACCCAGAGAACTTCCACACCTGGAGCCCACCAGGAGATCATGCATCCTGAGGGCAGGGATGCACAAAGCCAGGATCCAAGGTTCCTCGCTGTGCCCCACAGCTGCTTCGGGCACGGATTCCTGGTGGGATTCCTGGTGGGAAAACCCTTCCCCCCTCACACACTGCCCAGGACTGTCTGCAGATCCTGATCCCTTTGAGGATCCCGGTGCCTTTGCGGATCCTGGTCCCTTCACAGATGCTGGTCCCCCCCGGATCCTGTTCCCTCCATGGATCCTGGTCCCCCCGTGGATCCTGGTTTCTCCAGGGATCCCGGTCCCCCCGCAGGGTCACCTGTCACCATGATGGGGCGGATGTTGGCGCTCCTCAGCAGGTGGATCACTGGAGCAGACTCCGGTTTCAGGACGTTCTTCATGACCAGGAATCCCAGGAAGTTCAGGCCACTCTCCACAGAGTCCCTGGTGGGAGACAAGGAGCCCTTCACCACCTCCTCCAACACCAGCAGTGAGCATCAAGGGGTGTACACAGGGAAAAATCCATCTGGGAATCAGCCAGGAATTCCTTAGGTATGGACTGGGGTTTAATTCCCTGCACGGCATCCCGGGACACACTGGGAGCAAGCGAGGAGGCAGAGAAAGAACTGACCTGGGGAGCTGCAGGGCCTCCTCGAAGGTGGCCACCGAGCCCAGGGCTTTGCAAGCCAGAGCCAGGACCCGGAACCCGTCGGTGGTGTAGTGCCGGAGCATCTGGGAGAAATCCAGGGGCACTGCAAAAGCGAGGCCGGAACAGCTCCTGAGGGACCCCTGGCTCCAGAGAGGGGACACGGAGCTCCGGGGCTCCGCGTGCTCACGAGCAGCTGCTCCTCAAGGAACCTGGAGATCCCATACTGGGATGGAGGAAGCTCTCCTCACCCCAAGGAACCTAGAAATCCCATACTAGGATGAGGGAAGCCCCCAACCCCATTCCCCATCTTCTGGCTCCTGTTTTCTTCCCCTCCATGTGGCTGGAGCCACTCCAAAGGCCTTGGGAGCTGCCTCACAGCATTCCTGAGGACAATTCCCTGGGGGATGAGCCTCGGGGATGCAGCCAGTGGCACTGGGACTGAACCCCATCTCCCGGTACGAACCAGTTTCCTTCCTGCACAGACTGGCCACCATTTCTGGGGCGCCCTTGACAAAGGCATGGGCTGAGGCCTCCCCGGGCAGCTTCACCAGGACGCTCATCCTCTGGAAGGAGGAGGAGAACGGGAAACGCCGGAGGATCCCCACGGGGGCCCGGTGCTTCTGCAAAGAGTGGATGGGAGTCAGGGCCGCGCAGGGATCCCTCCAGGAGGCAGGAAGTTGGGAAGCTGCTCCATGGGATTACCGTGTCTCGTGGCTGCTCTTCCTCCGGCGGAGGTTTCACCACGGCCAAGACCTTCATCCCGAACTGCTGGAACGCTGGGAGCTCCCCCTCCTCCTCCTCCACCATCTCCAGGTGCTGAGGGTGAGAGGGCAAATCCCTGCCGAGCTCATCCCTCCCCGAAGGGTCCAGAATTCCCTGTCCCGGCACGGCGGGCTTCCCAGCACCTCCCTCTGAGGACCCGCAGCCCCTGCCTTACCCAGCCGGTGGATTCCAGCATTTTGAGGTCCACGGGGTCTCCGACGAGCTGTCCCCGCAGCGGTGACACCGTGTGACAGGTGGCCAGGGCGTAGAGCAAGGCCCCGGCGGGGAGGCAGCGGGGCTCGTGCACGATGGGCAGAAACTGCTGCTGCTCCAGGGGCACCACGCCCCACACGTCCAGGCCCTCCTCGGTCAGCGTGCCTGTCTGTGGGGAGAGCGCGCTGTGTCCGGCACGGCCCCCGCGGCCGGCGGCCCCCGGCCGGCCGGGCCCCGCTCACCTTGTCGAAGCAAACCAGGCGGATCTTCCCGCACAGGTTGATCCGGGGGGGGCTGATGCAGAAGATTCCCTGTTTCTTCAGCCTGTTCTGGGCGTAGATGGTGCCCACGGTCATGGCGGCCGGCAGCGCTGGTGGCACGATGACAGTGACGAGGTCCAGGGCGCGGATGATGATTTGTCCCACGGGGACCTGGGAGGAGAGGAGGAAGAGGGGTGGGTGTCTCTCCCCGACGGATCCCCACACGTTCTCCCGCTCTGACAGCCCTACCTGGTTCTTCACCAAGATGAGGATGCTGTACAAGGTGCCGATGAAAGCTGTGCCGGAGGACAATGGGCTCGGTTACGAGGCACAGCGCACGCACGGAGGGTCCCACCGTCCCAAGGAGTTCGGCCGCTCCGGGATGCGCCTCCGGGCCCTGACCTACCCAGGATGGCAAGGAACAGCACGAACTTCACGGCGTCCTTGTAGAACTTGAAGCTCACGGGTTTGGGGTAGAGGATGGAGCTGATGAGGTCCCCCTTGGCCGTGCAGAACCCTGTGGGACACGCAGGAGGTCGCTGCTTGCCACCGAGGACGTGGATTCATCCCGGAGTCCGGCCCCACGGCCTCACCTGTGCGGGTGACCACGGCCAGCACGTCCTCGCCCACGTAGGCCTTGGCCTGGATGACCTGTGTCCCGCAGAACAGCGTGTGCCGCCGGTGCTCCTCGGGGGAATATGCGGCTCCGGCCACCTGCCCACCTGCCGGCAGCGGTGTCTTCATCACCGGCACGCTCTCCCCTGCCGAGAACATTCCCGGAGGGAATTAGCACCCCGAGGGGGTCAGCAGCCAGCCAGGGCGGGGCGGGAAGGGCAGCTCGGAGCCTGGGAGTGGCTCTCACCGGTCAGCAGGCTCTCGTTGACCATGCACTCGCCCGTCAGCAGCGCGGCGTCGCACGGCAGCAGCGCCCCGTCCGCCGGCAGCTGGATGCAGTCCCCTGGCACCAGCTCCACCGAGCTCACCACCAGCTCCTCTGGAAAACAGTCCCACTCAGCCCTTGGGGGGGAATGGCGTATCCGGGCACTAGGGAGGGAATCCTCGTGGGAGAAGGCACCAGGAATCCCCGAGGGAGAAGGAATCCCCGTGGGAGAAGGCACCAGGAATCCCCATGGGAGAAGGAATCCCCATGGGAGAACAGTGAACAGGAAGGGCTTCCCTCCCTGGAGGTTGGAATTTGAGGCGCAGGGAGATGCCAGGCCTCGGATAACTGATCCACAGGAGAATTCCCAGAGAATTTCCAGTGTGGCCAAGCGGGAGGAGGGCAGTGAGGCCTCACACGGGCGCCACCCTGGGCAGTGTGAATGGCACAAACACCTGCAGATAGCCAGGATTTGGGCTGTGGGAGGAATGGAATGTCCAGAGGAGCCCCGGGATCCTCAGCACCAGGAAGAGTGGGAGAAGAAGGGCTTGTGGGACAGGGCAGGGATCTGTGGCGGAAGGGTTATCCCTATAATTAATGTCTCTCTCTCCTTCCTTCTCTTTCCCTCAGATTTCCTGTTTAATTAAATCCATATTGACTTTGGAACATGGGCTTCATTTGGGCAGAGGCTTCTTTTACTGACTGGACTCCAACGTTATTCCAGGGTCTCATAACATTATTCCCATGTATCCCAAAATTATTCCTATGTATTCCAACATTATTCCCACCTATCCCAATATTATTCCTGTGTCTCATAACATTATTCCCATGTATCCCAACATTACTCCCATGTATCCCAACATTATTCCTATGCATTCCAACATTATTCCCATGTCTCATAACATTCTTCCCACGTATTCCAACATTATTGCTGTGTCTCATAACATTATTCCCATGTCTCATATGATTATTCCCTTGTCTCCCAACATTATTCCTATATATCCCAACATTATTCCCGTGTTTCACATCATTATTCCTATGTATCCCAACATTATTTCCACATATCCCAACATTATTCCCATGTCTCGTAACATTATTCCCACGTACAACATTATTCCTGTATTTCATAACATCATTCCCACGTATCCCAATGTCATTCCCACACATCCCAGCTCTCCTTTTGGGATTGAGACCCCACCACCCTAACGCCCATCCTACGAAGCCGCTCTCACCTCCGCCAGGCCGCCGGACGCGGACAGCCCCGGACATCCTGGCCATGTTCCGCAGCGTGGCGCTTTGCTGGAAGGGCGGGGCCATTAAAACCCACCCGGAAAATGGGAGAAGGCTTCCACAAAAATGGGCGCGGGTGGAAGATCAAGGAGGAGACCTGGAGAGGGCTCCGGGGCCCCGGAGCACCTGGAAGGTGCCGCTCCGAGGGGATGGGATCCCGGAGGAGCCGCCGGCACCCACCTTGCGCGTCTCGTAGAGCGACAGCCCCAGGGAGAAGGTGGAGATGAGGAAGATGCAGGCGGCGTAGTAGTAGTAGGCATCACACACCCAGAGCACCATGCTGAGTACTTGGAAGATGTAGAAGGGGTTGAGAACCTGGAACGAGGAGAACATGCGGGTTTGGGAATATATGGATGGGACTGAGCACATGGGACAAGGAGAACATCCAGGTTTGGGAGTAGGGAGAGCTTCTGACAGCTCACTGGGAGACCTCCTTGGGTGGGAGAACCTCCTCCAGCCCAGAATGGGATTTCCAGGCTCAAGGAAGTAGGGGGAGCATCCTTCATCCCAGTATGGGATTTCCAGGCTACTGGAAGTGGGGGAGCTTCCCCCAGCCCAGAATGGGATTTTCAGGTGGGAGGAATTTCTCATCCCATTCCTCCAGGAGGAGGAAACACTTCCTTCAGCCCTTCATGAAACCTCTAGGTTCCCAGATGCAGAGGAGAGCCCAGGTCTTCCATGGGGCTGACATTCCCAAACTCTCCATCCTTCCCAATTTCCCTATGGATGGAGCTCCTCAGGATGCTCAGCCCCCTCCATGACCTCCTGGGGCTGCTCCCACCCGAGCTGAGAGGGTCAGGAAGAGTCCCCTCCATCCCCTCCACAGCTCTGCCTCCTCCCAGAGCCCTCCTCTCCCTTCCCAGGGGCTGGGAAGCACTTCCAGAGGGACGGGGAGCAAGGGAGGGATCTGCCCTGGGAAAATCCACCCAGGAAGTGCAGCCTGGAACCCACCTCCTCCACCAGGAGCCTGGCATAGGACTTGACCGGCACCTCGATGAGGTTGGGGCCATAGATCTGCCTCCTGCAGAGGGGAAAAGAGAGAGGAGTTTTATCCTTGGGGAAGGAGAGGGAAGTTTTATCCTTGGAAAAAGAGAGGGAAGGAATTTTATCCTTGGGAAAAGAGAGGGAAGAAGTTTTATCCTTGGGAATGGAGAGGGAGGAAGTTTTATCCTTGGCAACAGGGAAGGAGAGAATTTTATCCTTGGGAAAAGAGAGAGAGGGAATTTTATCCTTGGAGAAGGAGACGGAAGGAGTGAGTTTTATCCTTGGGAAAAGAGAGGGAAGAAGTTTTATCCCTGGGAAAAAGGAGGGAATTTTATCCTTGGGAAAGGAAAACGAAGGAGTTTTATGCTTAGGAAAGGAGAGGGAAAGAGTTTTATCCTCGGGGAAGGAGAGGGAGGGAATTTTATCCTTGGGAAAAGCTGCATTTCTAGCTTGAGGCCCCTCACACTGCCTGGACCTCCATCAGGAGCCTGGTTACGTGGAGAAGCCAAGCCCAGGAATTCCATGCCCCCCCGACCCCGGCAGTCTGGGGTCTGAACGCACAGAAAACCAAGGCTCTGGGATTTCCTGCTCCCTGGAAAAGCCTCGTCCAGGAAGCTGCCAGCTCCTCACCTGGTGCCGTGCTCCTGCTGGTCCAGCCCGGCCCGGCACAGGTGAAGCTCTGCGCAGGTCCAGTCCTCGTCCAGGACGCTGGGACACGAACAAAACCAGGGAAACCGAGTCAAACCCAGCGGGAACAGCGGAACAAACAGCACATCCAAGTCCTCGGGGACAAAACCAGCCCCTTTGGGAAAGGGAGAGTGCCGTGTTCCTTGGCCTCTCTGCGGCCCGCGGGTGCCAAGGGAAGGCAACAAAAGGGGCACAGTCCCGAGAGCTGCAGCGTCCGGTCCTGCCAAAGCGCCCCGGCTGGTTCCCTGCGCCCGGGGAGGCAGCAGAGCCCCCGGAGCGGCACCAGGGCCGGGCTCCGCAGGCTCGGGAGCGCAGAGGGCGACGCTCCCGGGGCCCGCGAGGGGTATCCTGAGGGATCCTGAGGGATTTGGGAATACCTGACTTTGCAGAAGGCCTGCCGCCGCTCCAGCCACACGTAGCGCATTCCCTGGAAGAGGTAATACCTCAGGACGTTCTTCTGATGGACAGGGAGCGCAAAACGAGGCGTTAGCGGCAGGGCCGGGGAAGGGAGAGGCTTTGGGGGCGGGGGAGGCGCCGAGCTCCACCTCGTCCTCGCGGTGGAGCCGCACGGTGTCGCGGCTGTCCTCCTCCTCCGAGAGCCCGATGGCCACGCTGCCCCGGCGCTCCTCCGGCCGCGCCCCGCGCTGCTGCTCCAGGCTGGAAAAACACGACTCAGGCCCTGGCCCACCTCCCCTCCCTCAGCCGGCAGCGGATCCGGCCAGCAGAGCCCGCGGGGACGGAGCCCAGCTCACCTGGCCTCGCCCAGCGGCTCCACCAGCACCTTGGTGGTGAAGCACTGCCCAAAACGGTCCTGGAACACAGGGATGGGCTGGGAGAAGGAAACTGGGAGCTCCCTGCGTGTTCCCAGCTCCTCCTGGAGCCCCGGGAAGGAGGAAGGGCCCTGGACACCCATCCTGGATGGTGGATGAGTTTTGGGGACAAGGAAGAGAAATTTCAAGTCGGGTTGGTTGGGATGGAAGGGGGAAACATGGAGGTGTTTTAAGAATAATAATGATTCCTGAAACAGGACAATTCTAGGGATAACAACATTAGTGATAATAAATTCCTGGAATAATCTGGTGCTTGGTGAAAGGAGATGGCAGACACGAGGAGGAGAACGAGCAGAGGGAACATTACCAGGGTCCTGTTGGGAAGCCAGGACAGAGCCCAACCCCAGATCCACAGAATCCAACCCAATCCAATACCCACAGAATCCAAACCCAGATCCACAAAACCCAACCCAGGATCCCCAGAACCCAACCCCAGCCCCCAGAAGCCAAGGGCAGCCGCCCAGGAGGCCAGCCTGGGAATGCTGGACGGGATCTGCCGGCACTCACCCGGATGATGAGCCAGTCCGCCTGGCCCAGCGCGCAGGGTTTGCACTTCGCCTGCACCTCCAGGCTCGGCTTCCAGTGGAAGAGCAGCAGGAGCAGCCCCGCGCTCAGCACGGAGCCTGCGTGGCACAGCAGCACCCGCCAGGGCCGCCTCTGGTAGCCCATCACCTCCTGGAGGGGAGGGAATCACCGGGAATAACCTAGACACGGCTGCTCAGTCATAAACCCAACCAGAATTCATTCCCTAAATTCCCAAAACCCCAGAGCTTCCCGGCGTGACCGAACCCAGGCAGGGAAAACCAAGGAGCCGGAAAAGCAGCGTCTGGCGCTGGGGGTGTGGGAAGTGCCGGGATTCGGCGTGGGACGTGCCGGGATCTCCTGTCGGGAGGGCGGGGATTCGATGTGGGAACCTCAGGGATCCGGTGTGGGAAGGACGGGGATTCGGTGTGGAAAGTGCCGGGATCCGGTGTGGGAAGTGCCGGGATTCGGTGTGGGAACCTCAGGAATCCGGTGCCATCCCCAGAGAGAATCCCCCGGACCGGACCTACCATGCGGGATGGATCCGGGTCCGGCTGCAGCGTCCCGTAGCCGGGGCGCCGGGCCCCCAGCAGCCGGCTGCTGTCTGCAATTCCAGAGAAAACACGGATCAGCCGTCAGGAGAGCGGCTGTTCCTCCCGGGGCCGGCTGCCGGCGACGCCAGCCCCAGGAGGAGCTGGTGGCTCCCGTCCCATCCAGCCGGGATCGCTGCCCCGTCACCCTCCCCGGCACGTGACGGTCACGGGAACGACGCCGGAGCAGCCCCGGGATTTCTGGCGTTATCCCAGCGGCTCAGCGGGCACGGGAAGGGAGCAGGGCTGGGCCGGAGCCAGGCGAGCTCTCCCTGCCGCTTTTCCAGCTCGTTTGCTCCTTGTTTGCTCCTTGTGTTTGCTGCCGGCGGCCAAAAAATTGGCATTTCCCGGTTTTAACCGTGCCCGGCACCTCCGACTCCCGCCGGTCTGCGCTGCACGGCAAAGCACAGCCTGGGAATCCAGGATCACCCCCGGGATCTCGCCGGGTGGGATCTCAACCATCGCCCTCCGTGCCGCGAAGCTGAACCTGCTCCTTCCCTAAATCCACGAGGGATTACGAGCATCGGCATTCCCAAGGCCGGGATCTCCGAGCGGCAGCGAGGAGGCAACACGTGGCACAAAGGCCGAGCCGGGAGCTCGCTCCCGCTCCCGCTCCCGCTCCCGGCACACGTGGATATTTCCTGGCTGGGCCGGGCTTGGGTTTGCAGGAGGGCACCAAGGCCGACTCGGGGATTTTTACAACTGGAAAAACCGCCCTGGCTGGATTCCTGCTGCTCCCTGTCCGACCCCTCTGGAAGGGACAAAAGTGACTCCTTAAAAACATTCCCAGTTTTTGATGATTCCCGGCGGGGGTTGGGGGGGTGGGGGGTGGATATCCATCCCCCGCTGCCGGCACGCAGCCAGTGCCGCTCCAAGGGATGGGTCTGGAGTGGAGGAGCTGGGGGATGAGAGCTGTCCCAGGGGCCAGGAAAAGGAAGGGAGGGGTCGGATGCTGCAAAAAGCGCGGATTCCAGGTGCAGGGACATCGGGAGCAGGCGAGGAGCGCGCGCTGCCCTTCCCAAGGGCAGGACAAAGGACGGAGCCGGGGGGGGGCTTTTCCCAGGATTTGCAGGAGAGGGTAAAAGTATCCAAACAACCTGAAAACAGCCAAATTTCCTTCCCCAAGCCTCTGGGGCACGGGAAGCCCGGCGCGCCCTCTCCCGATCAGAACTATCCCGGCTTTTTGTGACCCTAAAGCAACAAAATCTTCGGGAGGACCCGCGCGGCTCTCGCACAGCCCCGTCCCCGTGGGATTCCGCCCGTCCCGCTCCCATCCCGGCTGCTCCCAGAGCTCGGCAGGTGAGGAAAAGCTCCAGCATGGACTCACCCCGCCTCATCCTGCCGGGAGGGCGAGGGGAGCCGCTCCCGGCCGGGCTGGGATCGATCGGGCTGGGACCGGCAGGGCTGGGACCGGCAGGGCTGGGATCGATCGGGCTGGGACCGGCAGGGCCGCCATCCCCGGCCCAGCCGCGGCCGTGTCCGGGCAGCATCTGGAGCGGAGGGAGCCGCGCTGCCGCCGCAATCCCGGCACCGAGGCCACTCCTCGTCGGCAAACACGGCGCGGCGGCTCCTGGGTGTCCTCGTCCGCGGCCGGATCCAGGGAATTTGTCCCGGAGCCCCGCGCAGAGCTCTGCTTTCTACTTCCCTCTCCGCCGCTAAAAACGGGGATTCGAGAGGAGCACAACAGCCGGGAGAGGCTGGAATCTCGGAGAGGGGCCGGCGGTGCACCGGCCCGGCTTGCCCAGGGAAGACGGAAGCCCAGGTCTCGCACCGATGACGGATTCACACGGCCAAAATCCCACCGGAATCCCTCGCGGCTGCCTGGCTCCCGGTCCAGGCCCTGCCCTGTCCTCTCCGGAGGAAATTTGGGAAGAGGCTGCTCTGGATGCTCCCACATCGCCACATGTCCTGGCAGGGGGATGAGCCCTCTGACTCCGGACTCCGAGCTGGAAGTCGGGAGCTCCGAGGCCTGGCTGGGATCAGCTGGGAATGTCAGGGCCTCATCCCAGATCTGGCTCCGGGATGCAGGCCCTCCCCAGCGGACGTGCACATGGAAAACCGATGGATGCTGCTCCCAGAGACGGCTCCGCCAGCTCCCCTGGCAGCCCCAGCCCTTCCTGAGCCCCTTTCCAGAAGCAAACAAACCCTGAGGGGGCTTGGAGATCTCCCTCCAGTCCTGTGGTTCCTGCTGGATGGTCCTTGAGCAGCTCCATCCATCCATC
>VZRX01007492.1:1060-13710 GCA_013398075.1 Notiomystis cincta | reverse complement strand
ATATGTAAACATTCTGGCTGCAAGGTCAAGTGAGCCGCTTTGAAGAGTCCTCCCGGATGCAGTTTAAAGGTACAGAAAAACTTCCAGCAGGCAATGGGGAATACAGAATTGTTACAGAGTCACCCCAAGACAGTACGTCAGTCACATCACAAATGGTGGGCAAGGTATCCTGAGTGAAAAGTGGGTGTTTCACAATGCAAAGGTTGACAGTGACGCCCTCACTCATATGCTTGCCTTTTAAAGCCATTCTCCCTTGTCCTGTCACTACATGCTCTTGTAAGTAGTCCCGCTCTTGTAAGTAGTCCCTCTCTGTCTTTCTTGAAGACTCCCTTCAGGTACTGGAAGGCGGCAATTAGGTCACCCCAAAGCCTTTTCTTCTCCAGACCAAACAGTCCCAATTCTCTTAACTTTTCCTTGTAGGAAGGGTGCTCCACCTCTTTAATCATCTTGGTGGCCTCCTCTGGACTTACTCCAGCAGGTTATTGTCCTTCCTGTGCCGGGGACCGTAGAGTTGGATGCAGTGTTCCAGGTGGGGTTTCACGAGAGTAAAGAGGGAGAATCCCCTCCCTCGACCTGATGCCCATGCTTCTTTTGATGCAGCTCAGGATACAATTGCCTTTCTGGGCCGCCAGGGCACATGGCCAGCTCATATCCAGCCTCTCATCCACCAGCACCCCCAAGTCCTTCTCAGCAGGGCTGCTCTCAATCCATTCATCCCCCAGCCTGTATTGATACCAGGAGTTACCCCAACCCAGGTGCAGTACCTTGCACATGGTCTTGTTAAACCGCATGAGATTCTCATGGGCCAAGTTCCTGAGCTTGTCCAGGTCCCTCTGGATGGCATCCCGTCCTTCAGGTGTGTCAGCCGCACCACTCAGGTGTCATCTGCAAACTTGCTGAGGGTGCACTTGATCCCTTTGTCTATGCCATTAATGATGATATTAAATAGCACTGGTCCCAGTACATATCCCCGAGGGACACCACTTGTCAATGATGTCCATCGGGACTCTGAGCCATTGACCACTACCCTCTGGATGCAACTGTCACACCAATTCCTTATCCATCTAACAGTTCACCCATCGAATCCATCCCTCTCAAATTGGAGAGAAGGATGTTGTGGGGGACCGTGTCAAAGGCTTTACAGAGGTCCAGATAAATGACATCTGTAGTCCTTCCCTTGTCCACTGATGTAGTCACCCCATCATAGAAGGCCACAGGTTGGTGAGGCAGGTTTTGCCCTTGGTGAAGCTGTGCTGGTTGTCCTGAATCACTTCCCTGTCCTCCATGAGCCTTAGCAGAGCTTCTAGGAAGATCTGTTCCATAATCTTTCCAGGCACAGAGGTGACGCTGACAGGTCAGTAGTTCCCAGCGTCCTCCTTTCTAACTTTTTAAAAGATAGGTACAATGCTTCCTCTTTTCCAGTCACCTGGGACTTCTGACTGCCATGACTTTTCAAATGTCATGGAGAGTGGCTTGGCAACTATGTCAGTCAATTCCCTCGGGACTCTGGGATGCACGTCATCGTGTCCCATAGACTTATGGACGTTCAGGTTCTTCAGGTGGTCATAAACCTGATCTTCACTTACAGTGGGAGAGACTTTGCTCCCCCAGTCCCCATCCTGCTGTCCGTCCACTTGAGAGGTGTGGGAAGAGAGGTTGTCACTAAAGACTGAGGCAAAAATGCTGTTGAGCACCTCAGCCATTTCCTCATCTGTTGTTTCCAGTTTACCAGTGTTGTTTATCGGAGGGGGGAGATATGCCTTCTTTGACCTTCCTTTTCTGGCTGACATACCTGTAGAAGCCCTTCTTATTATTCTTTGCATCCCTTGCCAGGCTCATTTCCAGCTTCACCCTGTCTTTCCTCACCCCATCCCTACACAACCCAACTTCACCTCTATACTCTTCCCAGGCCACCTGTCCTTGTTTTCACTGTCTGTGCATTTGTTTCTTTCTCTTTAGTTTGACCAGCAGTTCCCTACTCAGTCATGCTGGCCTCTTGCCTTCCTTGCCCGATTTCTTGCTCCTGGGGATCGCAAGCTCTTGCACTCTAAGGAAGTCTTTGTGAAAGATCTGCCAGCTCAGTTCCATTCCCATGTCCTGGAGGGCAGTGTCCCAGGGGATCCTATTGACTATGTCCTTGAAGAGCTGGAAGTTTGCTTTCCTAAACTTCAGGGGCCTAACTTTCCTCCTTACCTGACCCTTGTCCCTCAGGACTGTGAACTCCACCGGTGCATGATCACTGCAGCCCAAGCTGCCTCCACTCTTGATGTCCTCAGTTAGTTCACTTACGTTGGTGACCATGAGATCCAGTATAGCATCCCCTCTCGTAGGACCGTTTATTACCTGTCTCAAGAAATTATCCTGCATGCATTCCAGGAGTCTCCTGGATTGCCTACAGCTCATCGAGCTACTCTCCCAGCAGACATCAGGGTGGTTGAAGTCCCCTGGCAGGACAAGAGCCTGTGAGCATGATGTCTCCTGCAGCTGGAGCAAGATGGCTTCATCAATATGTTCCTCTTGGTCAGGCAGCCTGTAGTAGACACCAACCACAAGGCTCCCTTTGTTGCCTCAGTCTCTGATTCTTACCCACAGGCTTTTGACCTGCTCATGGCCATAGCTTTCTAGCAGCCCAGTGGCTTCCATCTCCTCCTGTTTGTTGTCCATGCCGCATGCATTGGTGTAAAGGGACCTCAGCTGGGCTGTCGGCTGCGTCGTCTTCCTAGAGGAACACCCTTTAATTCCTTTAAAATATTTCCCTGGTGTTTTCCTGTTGGCCTCCATTACCTGACGAGTCCGTGTCTCATCTCTGTAAAACTTCAAGTGTGTTCCAGTGTGGCCAGCACATTTCAGAGTTGATGGCAATTGAGAGACGGGACTCTGCTTGGTGCAAGCAAAAGACGATTTATTGATTCCACAGCATAGCTTATATACCTTTTTGCCTTAAGCTAAAAATAGCAACGACCATAATATTTCATGTTTATCTAGCAACATTGCACAACTACAGTCCTGCACGAATTCCTCTAAACAAAGGCCGTATTCCTTATCTTTCTTCTTCATACCTCAGTTTGCTGATCCCATGGTTTCGTGCCTGCCAGGGTCAGGATGTCCATATTTGTTATCAGTTCCGCAGTACTTTCTGCTCGGCCTGCCAGCTGCCCCTCCATACAGAGTCAGCGGCAGAGGGCACTCACTAGCACCCTGTCCTTCTAACCTTTGCATCTCATCTCACAGCTTGCCAGGGACAAGCCTGATATTGTCCCCCTCCCTCATCACATCTAGTTTAAAGCTCTGCCAATGAGCCCCGCTAGTTCCCGAGAAAAGACTCTCCTCCCTCTCTGAGAAAGGTAAGTCCTCACTGACCTTGGTGTCTGCAGGATTGTTTCTCTCACATTTTTCTCACTCCTCTCTATCACGGCCGTTGCATAGCATTTTTTACCCTTTCTTAAATATGTTATCACAGAGGTGTCACCAGCGTCACTCATTGGCTCAGCTTTGATCTGACTTGGAGCTGGCCGGAACTGACTCTGTCAAACATGGCAATGCCTGATCTCTTCTCACAGAAGCCACCTTTGCAGCCCTCCTGCTGCCAAAACCTTGACACACAAACCAAATACATACACCTTGTCCTTCATCCCAAGGGGCTTCCAGTACTGACCTCATGGCAAAAATGTAGTTTGAGACACCCTTGTTACCTGCATATATTTGATTACATAGAAAATATAGCCCTGCCATGCTTCTGGGTTTTTGATCATGGGCATGAAGTACCAGTTCTGGTTTACGTGATAGATATTTTCATAGCACATTCTCCACTTGCAGCCTTTACATTTGTGAAGCCTTTTCCACATAGGCCTTACACTTCTGACAGAAAATCATAGTCAACCAATCAATTTGTGTTTTTAAAAGTCAGGGCCTTGTGCCTCTGCAAACATTCCCCAAACCTGCACAGGAGTTTGTATTCTCATGCCTGTGTTAAGTGCACAGTCGCACAATAGACAGAGTTGAAAATAATATTTACAGCTATGGCCATGATTATATAATGTATGACAAAGCTTAAATAAGTTTCTTGCCCCAAATAACTTCCTGACATCCTTAACACCATGAAAAATTTCATTGTGCAGAAGCGGGAACAGAAACAGATCTTGGGATACATAAGACTATTGTTTGGCTTAAAAATCCCCCAACCTTTTTCCCCTGAAATAAGAGGCTGGCACATGCGTTAACATGTAGCAGAGTCTCAAACAAGACAATGTCACTCAGCGTGACCTTCCTGTACACAGATCACCCCAGTATTAAGAGATGTTATAAGTAGCCACTGCATCCAGTAGCTACAGGGCCTGGTGATTCCTCCTGACTGGCTACTGGAGCCCAGTCAGGAGACTTGAGGGTCTCTGTCCCAGGCTGATGGATGCAGCTGCTGCTTTCACATTTGCAGGTTCAAGCAGTGAGGCTGAGAGCGTATCCCTGTATTGGATTTGTGTGACAAGGTTTTGATAGTGGGGAGGCTACAGGGGTGCACTCTGTAAGAAGCTGCTGCTAGAAGCTATGTCCAATACAGCCAGTGCTGGCTGGCTCCAAGGTGGACCCACCGCTGGCCAAGGCCAAGCCAATGTCAGCGATGGTGCAATGGCATATTTAAGAAGGGGGGAAAAATCCCCTGTGCACCAGCAGCTGGAGAGACAAGTGAGAATATGTGAGACAAACAACTGCAGACACCAAGGTTGGTGGAGAAGGAGGGGGAGGAGGTTCTCCAGGCACCAGAGCAGAGATTCCCCTGCATCCCATGGTGAAGACCATGGTGAGGCAGCTGTACCCTTGCAGCCCATGGAGGTTAATGGCAGAGTAGGCATCCACATGCAGCCCACTGAAGACCCCATGTCAGAACAGGTGGATGCGCCCAAAGGAGTCTGTGACCCGGTGAGAAGCCTGCACTGGAGCAGGCCTTCTGGCAGGACCTGTGGACCCATGGAGAGAGGACCCAATGCTGGAGCAGGTTTGCTGGTGGGGCTTGTGACCCTGTGAGTGACCCACGCTGGAGCAGTCTGTTCCTGAAGGACTGCGCCCTGTGGAAGGGACCCACGTGGGAACAATTCATGAAGAACTGCAGCCCATGGAAGGGAAGCAAGGGAAGTGTGTGAGGAAGAAGGAGCTGCAGAGACAAAGTGTGATGAACTGACTGCAACACCCATTCCCTGTCTCCCTGGGCCACTTGGGGGGAGGAGTTAGAGAACTTGGGAATAAATTTAAGCCCAGGAAGAAGGAAGGGGTGGGAAGAAGCGGTTTTAAGATTTAGTTTTTATTTCTCATTCTACTCTGATTTGATTGGTAGTAAATTAAATTAATTTTCCCCAAGTGAAATCTGTTTTTTCCATGACGGTATTTGGTGAGTGATCTCTCCTTGCCCTTATCTCAACCCACGAGCCTCTCGTTACTTTTTCTCTCCCCTGTCCAGTTGCGAAGGGGAGTGACAGAGCGGCTTTGGGGGACACCTGGCATCCAGCCAGGGTCAACCCACCACAGTCCTGTAGACACACACAGAGGACACTGACACAGCTGACTACACACTACTGCTACAGACAAGAATCTGCCTTTAACAGCACCTACATATAAAACTACCAGGACTCACATAAAACATAAGTATAGACAGCCAAGTTCCCTTCCTCCTCTCTGACTGGTAAAGACTGAAGTTCACAAGTGAGAGCACATATTCCCTCATTCTAAATTCACAAGCACACACACTTTTGCAGATCCTTCACACGGCGGCACAGACCTTCTGTTTGATAGCCCGAATTGGATCCTGAGCCCTCTTACTCACTCCACAGGTCTCCTACTTGCCGCCTAGTCCATCTTGATACTTGCTAGCAGATGCACATGTTTACAGACTCGCTCAGTCATCTCACAGGGAGTCCACACTTACAGGTCATCCTGAATACCAGCATTCTGCCCATCTGATATCCCTGCACAGACCCTGAGCCTCCTACTTGCTGTCTGGTCCAGCTTGAAGTTTGGTAGTGAATTACACACAGTCAGTCCTCCATGCACACCAGGTTTGGGAAAGATACATATACACTGTGAGCACTGCCCCAGCAGCTGACACCCAAGCACACTGAGCTGTGACCCATGGTCTTACTCTAGTCACTGGTGCTGTGACCCTCACGCACCCTGGCCTGTCAAGGAGCTATGTCCAGGACACATCCCAGTCCCATCTAAGTGGAGCCAAGACCTCCGTTCCAGTGATTGGCACTGACATAACCCTATTCACTTCAGTTGCTGACACCACAAGCGAGAGGGCACCTACACTCCCAGTCTGACTCCATTTGTTGCCACCAAATCCACTCATGCTGGGCTTGGGCTAGCCAGTAGCTGGTATCTAATCCTTACAGCACTCACACACACAGAGTAGAGAGTCAGATTACACAGAGAGATAGTTAAGAAAGGAATTACTAAAATAGAACAGACTACAGGGATCAAGCACAGGACTTAGTCAAACAAACATATTAAACAGCTCCATTTTATATGATTGGCCTCTTTTATACTCGTTTTATACCCGTTTCTATTGTCTGCTTTGTTCCTCCTCAATTCCCTTCTCCTAAATATTCCCTAATAAATTTTGGAACAGACTGCCTCTTGAATAGCCCAAATCCTCATGTGTCTCTTGTTTCCGTCTTCTTATTAGTTACAAAGTTCAGGTGGCCCTCTCGAAGAGCTGTGCCTCTAGTTTCTTGATGGCACATCAATTAGTGACCAGAGACTTTTGTTCCTTGGCATTGTCTCTGTTATCCTTTGTCTACCAGGTTTGTGTTTTCCCCTGAGTCGTTTCCCCCTTTACTTATCATCTTATGTTGCATTGAAAAGGTCCTTGATCAGATAACCTTAATGAAGCAGATGAACTCCCCTTTCCACATATCCTTACATTCAGTTTGTTTTGAAGCTCTTTTGCACCTATTAACAGTTCTGCATCTGTTAGCTCCCTCTGTGCTGTAAGCACTTCGAGACTCCCAGCAAAATGGGTATTATTTTCGTTGTTATTTAGACCAATTAAATAGAAGCACTTTTTATCTCTTTTAGAATGAGGGATAGACTGTAGGGTTCTGTGTATCCCATCCCCAATGTCTTTTATAATAAAGATAGCCAAGCAGACAGTCTGATCAAAACACAGCTCTTTTACTTTGTAGGAAAGTGCTGAGCCAATCTTAAAAAAATAAATAAATCTGCATTCATATTCCTTACATTAATAGTGGGAGAATATAAATTTGTTCATGCCAATAGCTTCAACAAAAGGGCATAATTGCCACTTTCAAACAGCTGGAGTAGATGAACAAAAATTTGCTCTACACCCTGAACAAATGTTTCATAAGTTTGATGTAGTGACACTTGATATAAATTAACAATACTGTACTCTTCTACACTTCACCCAGCCCCAAACCTGGAAATCAACCATTTCCACTGCTGCACATGCTCTATGGAAGCCACAAGCTGGACCGCCTTCACCTCCCCTGCTGCATTTGAGGGCTAGGCTTTCAATTGCCCCCTGAGGGGCTTAGGAGTGTTGCTGGTGGTCTCTCCAGGGAGTCATCCTCATTGTGAACTTTTGTGAGCATAGCCTCTTGATTTGCAGGGAGCTGCGGTAACCAGGAAGTCACTTCCAGGGGGTCATCTTCTGCCCCAGTAAGACACATCAGTGGTCCATCAGGTTCAGGAAAGCAGTTAACATTTTATGACCCTCGAGGTCCCTGTAAAACCCTTGCCAACAAGATGCTTGAAGTGGTGTAAAATTAATTTATTTTTCCTAATTAGTAGTCTTCCTTGCAACAGTGTTTTCAGTTTTACTAACCTGTGAACCAAGGCCCTAGAATTATCAGCACCAGCAGCCCTTTTATGCCCTCCTTCTTGCCTACCACTCCTTGCACAGGATAATAATCATGGTCTTTCATCTCTGCAACACCTCATTGGCTCTTTTTGTTCACCTTGCTCCTTCTGCAGTAGCTGTGGTCTCTAAGAGATAATCCTTTCAAACAGTAAGGTGTACAAAGTTACAGGGAAAATTTCCAAGGAAACTGATGAAGCATGAAGGACTTATAACACCATCAACAAACAAACCACTAGAAAATATTAAGATGTGTTGGTGAAAGCATATGCAACGTTGAACCACTGCAGCTAAAACAAGATAACTTTGAATCTAGAACCTTAAGGTGAGGAAGAGGCAAATCTGGGCATTTTATGCATTCTGTATATTTCATGTTAAGTATTTTATTTCACTAATCTGTATTATATAAATGTTTAATTTAAGGGAATAATTTGTCCCTTATTTAGTTCCTTATCTGGCAACTCTTAGTGCCAGCACTGCTCCTATGGTGCTTTATTTTTTACATTACTATTGTGTAGTTGGTTTGGTTTTATTTGCATAGGATCTAAGGAAATAGGTGGATGAGGTCTCTGAAAGAGACATTCCAAAACTAGCTACAATTTACATCTTTGCGGGTTTATTTACAAAAAAAAAAGAATAGTGAGAAATTAAATGAGCAAGCAGTCAACTGATTGCTCAGTCTTGCCTAAGGCTGGGAGAAGGTCTAGCCATGCATGATATAGAAGTACTTTAGACCATAAGGACATAGTGATTTCAGAAGTTTCAAAATTACATTTTCTGTAAGTAAACGTATCATGATGATGCATTATGTAGTACTTTTCACAGTGAAACATAGTGTTTTACAAAGAAAAAGTAACCCCAAATCAGATTGTTCTCACACTAATCTAAAGACAGTTGGCAGTCAGAGAGGAACGTAGACTACATGTTTCTTTTCAACTAGTAGAAGCATCTTTTTGTCGAATTATACTAGTGTTGAAATAAAAAGCAAATGTAGTAATGTCTTAGGTTACAATGTAGGATGTAACCAAAAGTATGTATTCTATCATCATCCTCTTAAACTGTTAAAGACAGGTGAGGCAGTGTTCTTTATCTCCTCCATGACTCATCCCTGATAACTCCTTCTGGGGATGGGGGTGTGTGTGTGTATGTCTATCTTCTGCTAATGGGCCATCAAGGCCTTACTGCATGACTCATAAAATTACATCATCCCATTGTGAGATGGTCCGCGAGGGGAGGGGGGGAGAACCAAGCATTCCTACCTAGATATAATCTGAGGTGTGGAACACCCCAGCAGCCTTACCTACTGAATTCCCAAGGGACAAGAGCTACATAACCACCACTGGACGTTCAGAGGGAGACCAGACCCTTCTACAGGATCACCACTTCACACCACTTCAACAGAACCACATCTATCACTTCAACAGGACTGCAGCCATCATTTAATCGGACTGCTAACACCACCGTGACCAGGATGCCAGGTTGTATCCTGACTCTGTCAGTTTAAGCCAGTGTTTTCTACATTTATGTCAATTTTCCGATTAAATTGTAGTTCTGACTTGGAATCTCTCACTGGTTTGCTTTCAAACTAGTACAAGTAAAAATGCTCAAAGAAAATAAACTGAGTATTGTTTAAAGGCATTGAAAAATAATCGGTCTCTCTAGTTACCTTTAACGGGAAGTCACTCTTGAATTTTAAATCAAAGGAATATTTTAAGCAATAGCATTCTCTTTTAATAAAATCATTTTCCCTAAATTCAGTATTTCAGGAAGAATTTTCTCAATTTTTGTGATTTCTTTAAGAATAACAGTTCCAGCCTCACTTTGTTATCAGTCTATTAATTTAAAAACACTGGTATTAAATATATATGGCGTGTTGCACTTCAAATAAAAAATCAAAGAAATTACAAGTGTATAAAAGGGTCCATCTGATTCATGCATTGATACTTGAAAGTTTCCACCTTCAAACCAGCGATTTAAGACTTCTTTATAACCATTTTATACCACAGCATACAATGAAATACTCTTTTGAACATATATTAAATACTACATATTTTAAGGGATAAATTGCCATATTATTCATTTTGATGCCGTGAGGTTAAGCAGGTTCACTGTATTACCAAACAACAGCTCTCTTTTTTTAATGTCATGAGGCCACACATAAAGAAATCCTAGTCTTCAGTTTCCTGCTGATCTCACTGGACATGAATTCAAGATTCTTGTGTGTCGAGTCAACAAAATACAGCAATTGGTGTGGAAATTCTTGTTCATACAGACACATGGAGTATTGGGAGAAAGGGGTAGGACTACCTCAGGGTACTGAGGGAGCTGGCAGAAAAGCTCGCCAAACCCCTCTCCATCATTTACCATCAGTCCTGGCTAACCGTGAATGTCCCAGACAACTGGAGGTTGGCCAGTGTGATGCCCATCCACGAGAAGGTTTAGAAGGAGGATCCAGGGAGCTACAGGCCTGTCAGTCTGACCTCGGTGCCTGGGAAGGTTATGGAAGAGATCATCGTGAGTGCAATCATATGGCACATACAGGACAACCAGGGAATCAGGCTCAAGCAGCATAGGTTTAGGAAAAGCAGGTCCTGCCTGACCAACCTGATGTCCTTCTGTGACAAAGTGACCCACTTATTGGATGAAGAAAAGGCCGTGGATATTTTCTACCTGGGCTTTAGTAAAGTCTTTGACACTGTTTCCCACAGCATTTTCCTGGAGAAACTGGCTTCCCATGGTGTGGATAGGTATACTGTTTGCTGGGTAAAAAACTGGCTGGATGGCTGGGCCCAGACAGTGGTGGTGAATGGAGTTGAATCCAGTTGGTGGCCAGTCATTAGTGGTGTTCTCCAGGGATCAGTGTTGGGCCCAGTCCCGTTTGAGATCTTTATCGATGATCTGGACGAGGGGATCAAGTATATCCTCAGTAAATTCACAGACGACGAGTTGGGTGGAAGGGTTGATCTGCTTGAGCGTAGGAAGGCTCTGCAGAGGGATCTGGACAGGCTGGATTGATGGGCCGAGGCCAACAGTAAGAGGTTCAACAAGGCGAAGTGCTGGGTCCTGCACCTGGGTCACAACAACTCCCTGCAGTGCTACAGGCTTGGGGAAGAGTAGCTGGAAAATTGCCCAGTGGAAAAGGACCTGGGGGTGCTGGTTGACAGCAAGCTGAACATGAGCCAGCAGTGTGCCCAAGTAGCCAAGAAGGCCCGTGACATCTTGGCTTGTATCAAGAATAGCATGGCCAGCAGGGCTAGGGAAGTGATTGTCCCCCTGTACTCAGCACTGGTCAAGCTGCACCTTGAGTACTGTGTCCAGTTCTGGGCCCCTCACTGCAAGAAAGACATTAAGGTGCTGGAGCAAGTCCAGAGAAGGGCAACAAATCTGGTGAAGGGTCAAGAGGGTAAGTCCTATGAGGAGTGGCTGAGGGAGCTGGGGTTGTTTAGCTTGGAGAAAAGGAGGCTGAGGGGAGGTTGTAGCAAGGTGGGGAGGTCTGCCTCTCCTCCCAGGCAACCAGTGACTGGACAAGAGGACATAGCCCCAAGCTGCTCCAGGGAAGGTTCAGGTTGGACATCAGGAGGAATTTCTTCACATAAAGGGTTTTTAAACATTGGAATGGGCTGTGCAGGGAGGTGGTGGAGTCACCATCCCTGGAGATGTTCAAGAAACGACTCAACGTGGCACTTAGTGCCATAGTCTCTCTGACAAGGTGGTGATCAGTCAAAGGTTGGACTTAATGATTTCAGAGGTCTTTTCCAATCTAAATGATTTTGTGATTCTCAGATTGATATTATATCCTACCACTGCAACTTACTGCTTTTAAAAAACAGCACTATAGCTCAAGCTTGGCAGAATTGTGAACATTCTTGAGGAGAAAGGATAATTTTATTGGGGGAACCATCAGATTCTCCTATAAAGTACAACACAGTTTCACATTTTCTCATAGAGAAATCAAAGATAAAACTGACATTTGGGGACAAAAACGTGTATCTGTAATGCTTCCAAAATGCATTTTTCCTGTGTTTTGAACTCGTTTTACTTTAATCAGCTCTTACAACTTAGTGTTCTAATTTGATACAGAATCAGTGCCAATAAGAAAGGTGGATTCCCTCCTCCTGTCTTCCAACAAACACAAAAACTGAAACATTCTAGTCTCTTTGTTCTATGAATATGGAAACCAATCATATTCCATGCAATTCAACAAAAGTTATGTAGTCTTCTGGAATTTAAACCTGCTGTGTTTTAAAAAAAAATTTTTTCCCCAAAATTCTGTGATATGGCAAAAATGGAATTCTCAACTGAAATTACAAGTTTTTAAATTTAACATACATTATTATCTTCCCTGAAATTTCTCTTAACCCAACTACTAATAAAAAGATGATCTTCATCATAATGGCAGAAAGGGAGGAGTGTTAAAGAGGAAGGAAGTTCGAATATGGAACTTTGCACATTAGTGTAGTTCTGAAAAGATTTTACCACTGCTTCCTCCTATCCCCCAAGAGTCCACTTGGAATATAACTCACAAGGAACAAAAGAAATTTATGAATATGCAACATGCAAGAGGATCTAAAGAATCTTCATTTTGCTACTTTCTACAAATATTGCTACCGGTAGATGTATTGGCAATGTGGCAAAACCTGTGGAATTTGAACTTACACTACAGTTATAATTAATACAGCTCAGTATACAGCCTGTGACTATGTACATACCCAGCCCACTTAGTCATCAATAGAACACCTCCAGACAGTTTCTGTCTTCATGAGGTAATTGATCAATTACAGGACCC
>VZRX01007491.1:31154-87809 GCA_013398075.1 Notiomystis cincta | reverse complement strand
CTTGAATCCTGTGTCCACTTTTGAGCCCCTCACTATAATAAAGACATTGAGGTCCTGGAGCAAGCCCAGAGAAGGGCAATGGAGCTGGTGAAGGGTCTGGAGTACAAGTGCTATAAGAGCAGTTGAGGGAATTGGCATTGTTTAGCCTGGAGGAAAGGAGGCTCAGGCTCACACCCCACAACTGCCTGAAAGAAGGCTCTAGCCAGGTGGGGTTTGGCCTCTTGTCCCAGGCAACCAGCGACAGGACAAGAGAACTTCAAGCTGCACCAGAGGAGGTTCAGGTTAAACATCAGGAAGAATTTCTTAAGCATTGGAATAGACTTCCCAGGGAGGTGGTAGTCACCATCCCTGGAGATGTTCAAGAAACAGCTGGATGTCAACCTAGTTGACAAGGTAATGATCTGTCAAAGGTTAGATTTGATCTTAGAGGTATTTTCCAACCTAAATGGTGCTGTGATTCTCTGACATGTCCATTGTCTGAGAAACAGCACAGTAGGACCTCTGTAGCTTGTTTGGCCATGGATCAGCATCTCCTCTGGTGTCTAATAAGGCCTCTCCTGCAACTGGAAGAGTCCCGATGTGTATATGTGTATATATGCACATCTCTTCCTTTTCTCAAATTTCTGCTGAGTAGCAAGAGGAGAGCTTCCATTGCAGCTTTCCTTACAGTGGAAGCTAGAATCTCTTTCTTCCTTCTGTCTGTGTTTGTTTTTAATTTTTTTGTTACTTTCATGATATTTTTAAGAATTCGCATCATATTTAATGAAAATTTTCCAATTAATTTGCAAGCTTTTGGAAGAGAGGATGACCACCTGTGCAGAACTATACATGAGGGGGGGGTGGTAGAAGCTGTCACTCATGTGCACATACACAAGCACTCCTCCTCAAATGGAAATGAGACTGTAAACACTTTTGGTTTTATCTGTAAACTATGTTTGCAGCTATCACAATATTTTTAAGACTAAAAAATAAAACAAACAGACCCAAACATATGGGCAAAGATACAGCAGTTTGGTGTTTTTGCTAATTCCAGGTTAAGTGGGAAAACTAGAAATCAACACTAATACAAAAAATAAACATCCATTTAACCTTTTGTTTTTGTTGTTGCTGTTCTGTTCATCTGGCATAAATTAAAAAATAAATAATAATAAATCTTCTGGGGGCTGTGATTGTTTTAACCTGCCAGTAACCCCCTTGAGTTCATCAGAGCAAAAGACAGCGAAAGCCTGTTTATTGTCCAGCAGGCACCTACACATGTTGTAAGTGAAGTTCCATCTGGTCACAACATCGTGGATCATCTGGGTAACAGCCAGGCTTCATTTGCTTCATGTCCTGGACAGCATGGAGGCAGCCGGATAGGAATATTTAAATGGCTGACCAACCGCAACCGAGTTTGCCCCTGAGAATTCGCTCAATAATGGCTGCTCACTGTGGAGCACTAGCGGCTCTGTGAGTTGTTTTCTGTTTTAAATGAGTCAAGCTGGGCTCCATGGAATGATTTAGCCTGTTTATTGGGTGCCAACAATTTACTGGAGACGCACTCTTGCTCTTACCTTGGCAGATTGGGAGGTGGATGTTGACTGTGCCTAAAATTCTTCCTGAAACTTGTTTGTAAGCAAAAACCTGAAGAAACCTGGACTGCATAGCACAGCTGACAGAGCAGTTGCATGGAGTGTATTTTACACCTGTGCAGAGGGCACCTAAAGCTCTCCCATATCAGAATTGTCCAGGCCTTTGAAATTATTCATACCTTTTTCGCGCAAGGGCAAAAGACAGAGAATGCAGATGCACCACGTAATTCTTTGTAACCCATGACCTGAGCACGCCTCAGAGAGACTTTTGGTGGCCAGCACTGCCATCTTGATGGCAGTGGTGGATGGGTAAGGACCCCCAGAGGCACACAGCCTCTGCTTCCAGAGGTTCCCCAGATGGACAGGGGTAGCTCACAGCTGGCTGGGATGTCCCACTGCCAGATGTACATTCCCCTTGGAAAACTCTTTTCTGCAGATCTGGATTTGGGTGCAGGGCTATGAAAGGGTGGCAGACAGTTGCCTAAGACAAACATCTGCAGTTTAAGTTACAAATGTTGACAGAGGCAGTGCTTGCTAGGTGAATAATACCCTTCACCTGGGGCTAGGAGGACATACAAATCCCAGCATGCTGCATGAACAGTAATGAGTGCTTCCAAAAATTCATTCTGTCTATGAATACTTGGTTGGCAGTGCCCAAAGAAGCTTTTAAAGCACAGCAAATCTTTTGAAGTTCTGTAGGTTGCTCACTGTTTGTTTATCATAACGAACTTATTCATAAATGATGTGGAGAAGTACCTGAATTTACCTTCAGAAGTGGCTGTGAAAGGTATTCCTTTCTGCTTTAAAATGTAGTCATTTTCTGTAAAGATGCCATTCCTGGAAGATCTTGGAGTAAAAATTACCCAGGAAAAAATGGCTTATATACCACCTTGACATCTATCAAGATGGTGCATAGGCCATTCCTTTCAGAAAATCTCAGGAAGTAAGTATCTAGAGGAATTACAGTGGCAAATTCATGACAATTTGCTGTTGGTTGCTGTAGAGGCTGTAGAGTATTTAGGGGATTTTAGGCAGCCCACAGCTGGCCACCCCCCACAGCCAGTCCTGGTGTACAATCTCAACAGCCAAAGATGTGCTTAAGAGTTTACAAAAACAGATTTCAGAGCCTCTTTGTGTCTGTGTCTCTGAATCTAAGGACTCTGAGGCAGGCGTGTGCGTAAACAGAAACTTCAGATCACTGAGGCCAACAGCCCCGGTGTCACCACTGCTGGATAAAGCTGTGCAGGAGCTTAAGGAGCCAGTAAAGTGAAGTCTGGTTCAAATGGAACTGCCCCGAAGAATCCTTTCCTTCCTCGGGCACGGCAGTGTCTCCCCAAATCCACTTGGAGTCGCNCCGGGCGGTGGCCGCGGCCCCGGGCTCCATCCCCGCATCCCCCCGGGCGCTTCTGTGAGCGGCGGCGCTGAGCGGACAGGCCCGAGCTGCTGGCAAACAACGGACCCTGCTACCTTTGCTTACGTGATGTGCTTGAGTTTATGGTTAGGAAAGCAGATATTGGCAGAGTGCGTTTTCCTGGATGTTTGAGGAATGTTTTTGTGCTTCGCGAAGTAGTGTAAAAGAAAAGCATTGATTTGTTAGGAAAGCAAATCAATTATTTAATGAGGTATGTGCTCAAATGAGGTGCAAAGTCCCATCAAGAGGATGGAGTTTTTCATACCCTGTTTCTGTAGACTTGTACCTCTGCAGAGCTGGAAGCTTTGGGAGAGAAGGAGACATGACTGGGAAGGAGCCCAGCTCTCTCAGTGTCAAATGAAGATTGCAAAAATGGACAGAGATTGACAGAGCACGGCTTCTGAGAAGAGCATTGTCGTGTAAGCTATACACAGTGAACAGTGTATTTTACCTAAGAATTTTAATTTAAACTTTCCGTCTTTTTTTCCCACTGTTGTTATACAGTAAATCTCACAAATGCGGCAAAGATTACAAAGGATTAAAACACAAAGCAGTGTACACTGTGCAACAGTCTAAATCGATACAACATGATTTTAGCATGCCCTTTAACAAGACAACATGCTCTATAACAAGTTGATCATTAAAGTAAGTGATTTACAATGGTTTAGTTGGCAGAGAGGTAAAAAAGCATTGTAGTTGTAAGGAACAATATTAAAAGTCTATTAGTTTATTAAATTACTTGAATGGACATGAATCCATTTCAGTTTTATAAAGAAATCTTGGGAGCATTTCAAACATAGGATGATTTTCTCTGGGCAGGAACAGCATAGCCATGTTTCTGATGAAATATTCTGCTATCCTCTGTCCCTTCTCTACATTACCATTCGCAATCCACATATTTAGACCATGCCAAAGTATTGAATGAGACATTTACAGTAACTCTGCTGCTGCAGTTGCTGTCTGGTTTTGTCTTGAGCATTCTAATTCCAAACAATATCCTACGCCAGCAGACAAATACATATGGAGTTAGTTTAGCAAAGGATCAAACCAGAACACAGAGCTGATGCTGAGCAGACTGCGGTCGCAGGCTGCAATTCTCTGGGCAGTCCCAAAGAGGCTGTGGCCACTGGTATTTAACAGCATTCATCAGAAGGGTAAATGTGGTGTAAAATGCTGAATAGGAAGGAAGGTACTGCCTTTAGCCTGGTAATGAATGGCAAGACATATTTTGAATCTAACTTAAAACATACACATCAACCCTTGTTATTCTGAATAAAGAATATATTCCATTTCTGCCTGAGTGATGAAATAATAGTAATTAAAAAGTGATTTCACTCACCAAAAAACAAAAGGCTGTTTAACAATAATCATAACTTAATTATATCCTCATATATATTTACTTTTTTGGATGAACCTTACGGTATGTTTAGGAATGATTAATTTATTTGGAATTGTTTTCAACATTAAAGTTTTGATGACTGTCATAACACTGATCTTGTCAACAGAATATGCTCAAAGAAACCAGAGGATTCCATCATAAACGTTTATAAAAATGTGAGTACTTACCACAGAATAGAACATTGGTATTTTGCAGTGTTCCAAGGACAGAACAGCCTGCAGTGTTGTGCAGGAGGACATCAAAAGGAGACTTCCACAGTGTCTGAAGGAATCTGAAAACTTCTTCCATGTAACTTTTCAGGAAAAATGTTATGTTTTGCTCCTGGCTGGATAGAATCTCAATCAATCTCCAGTAGATCTGAGTCTTAAGAATTAAAATGGCAATATTTAATTATATAGTTTTTTTCCTTCAGCTACTTACTTGACCTGAATTATGCTTTCCATCTGAAGCCTAATTTGTCTCTGCTGAATGGCATAATTTCCACTATCTGTATAATTAAAAATGAACAAATACACACTATAGAGTTTCCACTGTGGCAAATGACATATTTAATTTGGTTTCTTTACCTTCATTCTGTATGCTTAATCCAACCTCAGTTTGCATGCAATCCATTTCTACAGCAAACCCTCTTCCTGTATATTACATATATGGAGGGGTTATGTAGTACTTGTGACTTTTAGAATTCCATAAAGAGCCTGGAAGCAGAGGAGTGGAAGAATCTGAAATATTCCCAAGAAATACAGGTCCAAGCAAATGCAGACATTTTCAATGTGAGCATTTTCAAAATGAAGATAAACCCTTCAATATACTTCCATAAATGTGCAGTCTCTTTTCTAAGAAGTGCTGTTACAGAAACTATATTAACTGCAATTTAGGATTGTACATACTATAAACGTGGTCATTTGGCTCTTTTTAGCAAGTGGTGACAGCTTAAAATTTTCCAAATGAACTGCATCACAGCATTTTTCAAGGTAATTGTTGCACTAATTTTTTATTTGCTAGGTAGAAAGTACTCAATGTTCAATAAAACACAACTTAATGAATTGTTGGGTACTTTAAATACATAAAAACTTCCCTTTAACTTCATTAGATCATATGTCCTTTCTGACGTGGAAGGAGGGCAGGTACATTTTACTGTATGATGCTGCTATGTGTTGTGCTATAAAGGATTTTTCAGTGCACAGCCTGGAGTTTAGCAGTTGGCAGTGAAACTCTTCAAATTCCAGGTAAATACATTTAACTCATTTCTGTGATACTTTCTGGGTTAAACTGCTGACATTAATTTGACCTGAAAATTGCCACAGGATTTTAAGGGATGTTTGAGATGTTAATAATTTATATAAAGGGAAACCAATTGCCATTTGCATTCTTAAGGCCTCCCCCCACAGAAACTTTCTGGAACTTTTAAAGCTAAATATGCAACACCTGCCTAGGACAGTGCCCTGGGGCACCTCTGGGGTGATCCCTGAGCTGCTCTACCCTCTTCTCAAGGAGAAAACCAACTCAGGTGAATCCTTCCTGGAAGCAGAAGGAGGATTAGTTAATTAAGAATTAAGAAGTGTCTCCAAAGGGTAAGGACCCTGTTTCTAGCTTCTCATGGTCATTTGAGAATGGAGGAGACTGGAAAGCAGCTCAGGTAGCCCTGGAAGGGCAGGCTTGGAGACATGCCACTGCACAACACACTGCTGCCCTCAAACCCAGTTTGTAAAATGTTGTGGATAAGACTCATTTATATGTGAAATCTCATGGTACTTCTCAGTGTTGAACCACTCAGAAAGAACAGGTTGGGCTTTAGGATGATGGAATGAAACCTACCTGAGCCCATCAAGGTGCAGGGCATCCCCCATTTTGCTAGGGGATGTGCCTTGTGCCTTAGGCTTTCAACATCAGTATTATTTCACTGGCTTTGGACCAAGAGTCCAGTTTTGCACCAAGCCAAAAGCCCTTCAGAAAGCAGGTTTCCTGTCAAGAGACAGCTACATCTTCCCAAGACTACTCTAAGGTAAGATTCAATCTAAGGATGTGATCTTGCATTAGATGGAGCTAGGGACAAAAATCCCAGTCCTCTCAATAGGACTGGACTAAGCTCACCAAGTGAAGATCTGGAGGTCGACCTCCCAGGGACTAAGTCACCACCATAACCTGAGAGTGTCCTGGCAGTGGTGAGAACAGTCACACTTCCCACAATCTCCCTGATCTTGCACTTTCTCCCAAAAGACATGTATTTTGCTTTGAAATCCCTAACTTCAATAAATGTTTCCATGTAGACTGCGGGCCCGTGTGGGGAAAAAAAAAGAGAAAAATTAAAATTTTTGAATTGCCTCTAACAGGCAAATTGAAATTCTAAATGGTAGGAAAGTATTTACAATTTCCAGGATAAAACTAACTTGTTGGAGTATTTTTGTGTCTGTTTTATTTACTTTTCAGGTTGCTTCTTTTTTTTTTTTTAATTATAATAATGATCTTGATGGTCTTATGTGAAAAGATTACTCCTGCAGAGATTGCCACTTAAACAAAACCAGCAAAAATAATTTTCTACTCATCATGAAGCAATTGAAAGAATATAGATAGTTTACCTGTGTTAGCTCAAATTGTTTAAAGTGCTTAAAACCCTGGACTTGTATACATAAAAATAACTAAGGGGTTAAAAAATGTTATTTCTTTTGGCATGCAACAAAACCAAAACTCCTCAGATAAGGCCCACTCATGCTAGCTCTAGCATGTGTTGCTCTGACTTTATACATACATGTATTGACCTGCATTTCAAATTCTAGGCTGCCACGTAGAGTCCCAAATTCTATGGTGAACATAAAGTCTGTGTCCCTCCTCAGCCTCTGGCAGCTTTTCCCCTCAGCCTTCCCCAGCTAGATGCTGCTCCCTCACCCCACAGCCCTCCTTCCCAGCACTGCCAGCTGCTGTTAATGCCTCCCTTCCAATCCCTTGCTCTGCCACCATGTGAGCGTGGCAAAACCTCACCTTCAAAATTACACCTTTCTTCTTCACAAAGGTGGTGAAGAGAAGCTGGGAAAGGTGGCTCCAGAGTTCTGCCCACCAAAAATCCTTCCAGATTTTTCATAGGTGTTAAATGAAGCTTAAAATCTTGCTCATTTTTTTAGCATTTAAAAACACTCATCATGGTTTGTGTTGGTTTATTTTGTGGTTTGGGGTTTTGTTTTTAAACAGTTAGTGGCCCAGGATTCTTCTTCATTATTTCTCTAAGATACTGACAACTCAAATGTTTGCTAATGAGCTACTGCTGTTATAGCTTGAGATCAGTCCCACAGTTTCGTTCACATCTGCCTGATTCCATAAACTCTTTCATTGTTTTCTGTTTTTCACCAGTTCAAGAGATGAGGCAGATCTTTTCAGTTCTGTGTTTATTTATAAATATCTGACAGGCTAGCTCCTGCCTTTTTACCTATAGGTCCCAAAAATGTTTTATGGAATCGAAACTGTAACTTGTCATAGATATAAATGAATAGAAATGTCTGACATTATGGGGGGAGGGACAAGGAAAAAAAAGCCCAACAGTGAAAACACCAGAGAATGGAGATTAAAAGCTCTGCAGACAACCTTTTTTGTTAGCACTGTGAGCATGACACTACAGTAACTTGCTGACCTCCTTATTTTATATATCTTCCTATGAGTTTTTGCAATCAAACCTGGCAAAGACCTGCAGGCAAAGCAGTTGGTTTCATTCTGGTCTTTTGGGCAGGCTGGGCAAAGGCATCTGCCTGGGAGAGCACCCTTGGGAAGTTTTTTAATCAGTCTGTAACTGCATAAAGAGAAAGCACATTTCTGATAGTGATAACAAATTATAGTGCCACCACTAAACAGTGAAAGAACTGATGTCGGCAGCTCTGATGTTGAATGGCACCGAAGGCATGGAAAGACAGTTTTCAATACCTCCTCCTTCCTAGTGATCTGAAAAGGTAGCAGAAACAGAAGAGAGGAGTATTAGGATGGATGTTTATCCCACAGGGAAAGGAAAAATCTTTACTTCCCATCAAAACTCCAGAAGCTTGGGCTTTTTTTGCTTAATGCAATTTCAAATATTTTTGCTGCAGAGTAGATTGAGCACTATTTCCATTTCATTGTCTGGGATAGGAGTTTTTAAGTACCATGTCCCACACAGCTGTACATGGAGTAAGTCCTCACACTGAGCTGAGAGCAGATCCCATGGTGGGGGGATGACATCTCCAGAGGCTGGGAGAAAGCGAGGGCAGGCTGAGTCATTCCCTGTCTCCTTATCCTCCCTGGTGGTGTCTCTGATCTGGGTTCCTTTCAGCCCTATTCATGAGCAGATAACTGAGGGAAGGGCATGGGGAAAGTTATTTGCATTCCAACATTACATTTAAAAGCCATAAATTACTGGCAACTATAAACAATCTCCCTGCTGACAGCACAGCTCATAAAAATCTGGGTTTGCGTATTTGTTGCATTCGCATGTGTGTGTGCATATTCAGCCTTGTGGGATTTCTCTCCTAGTATTTATTTTTCTGGACTCTGGATGCAGTGCACAATGGAATGAAGATTTTTGCTTCTTTCTCTCATTTGATGTAGGTTTGGCTGAAAAGCATATTTGTTACCACTGCCTTAAGTTTGAGCTTTAAACAGGGAGAAAAGGTTGTGAAGACCTGGGCTAAAACCTAGACAAATGTCAAGAATGCTTTTGATCCTGTGATATTTACTGTAGCCAGAAGGCTGTACACTTCAAATTGCTGCTGAAGAGGAAAAAGTCTTAGGGAGAAAAAGGAGAAGGAGGGCAAAGCCAGTATTTGCTATGTGTCCACAATCCGACTACTGAGTGCTTGGGAATTTATTTGCAAATAAAGGGAAAGCTGCTCTATTTCTGCCACTGCCCTGCCCCAGCTAAAAGACGTGAATGTGAGAGTAAACTGAGAGAGGGGATGATGTGGGGTCCGTGTCTCTGCTCTGCAAAATCTGTCAGGTATGTATGACAGTGTCACAGCAATGTGACTGCTGGATTCCTGGTATCCAAGTACACTTTTCAAAGCACTCTCAGGTCCTCAGTTTGATGTATAGTGGGAAGAATTAAATTCTACTGGAAAAAAATCAGTCTGTTTCATATGTATTTTATATAAATATTCTCTAAGGTAAACATAACTGCCAGATTTTTCCCTTATGGGATTTAATTCCTAACATTGTTTCATCTTGCACTTGTAATGTCCTCAAGCCAGCACAGTCTTCAGTCTGTGCTTGGGAGGTTTGAAGGTTTTGATTGTCACAGTCCATTTCTGCACTAAGGAAGAAAAAAAAAAAAAAAAAAAAAAAAAAAAAAAAAAAAAGCCAACCAAAACGAAGAGGTAATTCCATTGCTGCTGCAACAGGCCAAATGTCATCTGTCTACATGAGGATGGGGCTGCTTTGGCTGAAGTGATTAGGAAAGAAGGAATGTTGCAGCCCACAATTTCATAACCAGATGGGAAAAGGCAAGAATGCTGTAGTGCAATAGAGGCATTAATAGGAAGAACCACAGTCTAGAGTTCTGGACTCAGGAATAGCTGTGGTCTGGGAAAGTTTTTCATGTGGTTTCAGATGAGCGTGGCTGAAACTGTCAGTAGAAGAACTACACATAAAACCCCGTCAGGACAAGGTCACGGGGCAAGGATTAAATTCTGCTATGAATAGCACAACTTCCAAGCTGGGCTGGTATTTCCAGTCTCTAAATAAGAAGATGCTTTCTGGATCCAGCCAATGTTAGGTCCAGTGTCATGGCTCCTCTGTTTCAGTGGCAAGACCAAGCACGTGTGTCCCAGCTAACAGGCAAGCTGCCACTGAAAAGCCACCCAGGAGTGGGAACTGATGAGGGACTGACTGAGAATGAGTGTCCCCACCATGCCTTTGGAGCATTGCAGAGAGAAGTTGAGCCCAGGCACAGAGATGGGACAAAGGGTGAAGGAGACAGGGAGAGCATGTGCTATCAGGAAAGTGCTGGAGAAAAGGGTTTCCTTTGCACTGGTCACTCCATAAAGGCAGGGCATCACCCTTCCCCTGTGCTCTGATTCCCTCTAAGGATGAGCAGGAATTGCAAATATCATCTCACAGGCTGTTTGGAGATGTGTTTTTTCCCTGGCTCTTGCTCTCATGTGTCCCAGAAGCAAAATTTTTCAGGTCACTTCTCACACTCATGTTGGGCAATTATCCTGGAGCAGTAGGCATGGCAGGATCACGGCTGCCTTTCTTAGGGCTGGTGCCATGTGCTGGAGACCCACCAGTGTCTCTGCAGAGAAGGTGTTGGCTGGCTGGGCCATCACTCTGACAAAGGCAGGGCTTTCCTTAACACACAGGCTGTGCTGAGGCCCAGCTGACTCACTCAGAGCTGAAATTTGGTCTGCATCAGCTCAGGGCAGTTTCACAGCTAATAACACTGGCAAAAATTTCCCTCTGTTTGGTTTTGTGATGGTTTGGGATAGCAGCAGGAGAGGAGGAGAGCCTGGACACTGGGCACCTCCAGCTGGATGCTGCAGTTCACAGAGGATTTCCCCTTCATTTCCCTTCAGCCCTACAGGCTGTTGCTGGAGGAAAGCAGCAAAATAAAAGTCAAGAAACAGTAAGCCAGGCTTTTACAGGGTGCCTGTCTTTTGTATGGCTGTGTGATTTTTCCTGAGCTCCTCCATGGCTGTGCTGCTGCTCTTCACATCTACCCTCAAGATCAGACTGGGAGTCCAGGGAGGGTTATCAAGGTCTGATCTCCCACGCTGTGGATTAAAGATCGCAGTGTTGTGTACATTGGCAGAGAAATGTACCTTCATCTGTGGCTGGAGCGAGTCGTGGTGAGGAGTGTAAGATGCTCTGGTGGCTCCTGTGCTGGGTGGAAGGGACAGGTTTAAAACCTGAAAAATCAGAAGCAGGTCCCGGCCAGCCCTCTGCGGGCGCTGAGGGGGAGAGAGCAGGCCCTATAGATCTCCATGAGAAGCGCCACTCGCTCGGCAGGGAGAGTGGGGCAGGCTGTGCCTGCGGTTCACATCTCTTTGTCAATGGCATCCAGCCCCTGGCCTTGGGAACTGACTGGCGGCAGTTTGCAAATGTATGTGCTTGGCTGGGAGCCTGCAGTTCCCTTTGTCCCGGCCGCACAGGGGGCCTAATAGGGAAGCCGGAGCGTGTCATCCCTGACTGCCAGAGCCTCCAAGCAGTAACATGACGGGCAACTTTTCAGACAATATCCAACATGAACATTCAAGGCTGAGCCTATTCTTCTTCTAGACACTGGTACTGACTGATTCCACATGCTGTTTTCCAGACTCTGTTGCCGTAACAAGCTCCAATCCTGAATATGGACCGTCCTCCCAGTGAAAAGTCCCATTAAATCTGAAAGAGTAGAAACTGTTTAGGATAATAAAAAATTGAATGTACAGTGTATAACACTGTAGATGTGTAGAAGTAAAGTATTTATAGAGAGTTTCATATAACATACACAAAATTATTCATATTTGCTCCACTCTGCTTTGCACACTCAACTCCCGGTTCTTACATGCCATTTGTACGGATGTGTGTGCAATTAAATTGTGCTGTGCTGGACCTTTTCTTAAGATGGGGTAATTACAAGTTAGAGAGTGTTTGAGAGGGGAGTGATAATGGAGGAAACGTGGTCCTTCTTTTCACTCGGGGAAAATCTGAATCAGGTGGCTTTAGGGAAAAATCTTTTGGAGCTTCCATTGACCTTCTAGCTTAAGGCAAGAAATATTGTTTTTCTGGAAGTCTAATTCTTTTGGAATTTGCTAATGGGCAAAGGCAGTTAGTAGAGAGATCTTGTGCTTCCCAGATTTGATTCTGAATTCCACTGCTTTCAAGTAATTAAGCTCCAGTGTCACCCCTGCCTGCTACTGTCATCTCTCCTCCTTCAAACCATGTACTGGTGGATTTCATGTCATGAAAGCAAAGCAAATGGAAACATCCATAAAGACATGGGTGGGCTGGGGACCTGATGGATGAGCTGTGTGTAGAATTACATCTAGTCTTCTGAAGACTGGCGCGATGGCCACGGCTGACCTGATCCAGGGCTAGTGATGGTCCTGCTTTGAGCATGGGGCTGGACAGCTTGACCTCCAGGGATCCCTTCCAACCAGCCTTCCTCCAGTCCACGTGTGAGCTGCCTACATTTGCAATACAGTGCAATTCCCTTAAACCAGCTACTACTTGTAAATAGCTTGGAAGTCCTGCTGAGTTTGATGCTTTCTTGCTTTTTCTTTCCTTAGTGCCAAAAGCTAAACATAAAAACATCCCAAACAATTTATAACTAAAAGATTCAGTCATCTGAGAGACCAGCCTAAATTTCTTCATTGCTTCCCTGGAAGAAAAGCTGCAGTCTCATACCCCTGTCTGCAAATGCTGTCAGGTGGCTGTGAAAGACAGACGTTTTTCAGCACTGCAGTTACAGCTCCGTTTTCTTCTGCCAGAAATAGAGTAGCAGTAGCATGTGATTTGCAATTCTGGCATACAGGCATCAGCCTGGTTGAAAACAATCAACAGAAGCCATTTCCTCAGTGCAAGTAAATATATTGACATGTGTTGACAATAAACTGATTTTGTGCACTTTTGGAAAGGCAGACGGCAGCTCACATGTTTTAACTGCTTAGTTCCTCTAAAGCAGTATGCAGAAAAATATCTTTCATAGGCTATATTAGGCAGTTCATCTTCCGTATCTCTGGAGCAGTAGTGGTGTCCTCTAATTATAAAAATATAATTTTTACAGAGTATTCATGCTGCATTGACCATGACAATAATATGTAAAAAAGTACATCTAAAGCATATGTTTTAGGGTATGTGATGGAGTTAGGGTTGTTTTGTAAAAATTTTTATCCTGTTACTCCCACATAAAATACATAAAGTATTATCAAAGGCTTAGAAACCATTTGCTATCTTTGTTGTGTCTTTAATGCATTTGTTCCTTGCTGAATGATTGCGTGGTATAAACATCCTTCCGCTATTGTCAATAATCAATATGGAACTTTGCAATCACTGAGGCCCCAGTCCAGCAAGGCCCTAAATCTCGTGTTTAATTATACTGCTCTTGCTTTGAGACAGGCTGGCAGGCCAGCAGGCACCACAGCATGGCAGGAAATTCAGCTGGCAGCCCGGAATGTTGGGAAGTGCCCGCTGCACCCGGCTCTGCCGGCAGCCCCAGGGGAAGTGCCAGCAATGTCCTGCCTTCCTGTGATGCCAGTGGGGGGTGAGCAAGGCTGGACACCAAAATACCCCCCCTTTCCACAGGGATGTTTTCAGACTGTAACCTGGCAGCAGCCTGCTGAAGGGGAAGCTGCCTTGTTACAATCATGAGACAACCAGGAAAAAAAAAATCCAGTCTAGTACTTCTCATCACTAGATCTCAAATTGAGTCTGTCCAACCAAATGGTCACCTCCATGAAGGATTGTCTGGCTTCCTTGGGAATCAAAGATTTAGTGGTCTGTCTGGCAGATTAAAGAAGCAAACACTGAGAGTGGCTTGTGCTTGGATTTTATGGGAGAGATCTGACCAAAAAAAGTCTGCTGGATCCTACCCAGGTCTCTGCTGGAGTTGCAGGGGCGCCTGTGGCCCTCCCAGGGGAAGCAGAACTTTGCTGCTCTAATTGCAGGCTCTTCCACCAGCATTCACCTGTCAGCACAAGGTTGTGCCAGCACATCTATATTAAGTGGAAATTGGAACAAGTCCCTAAAATGGCACTTCTCTACTGTAGGGATGCTGTGCCTGCGTGCCTTTGGGTTCTCAGCTGCTAAGCTGGAGGGAGCATAACAGTGATTTTTTTGAGGTGAAACTTCTGTTATTTATGGATACGAAATTATTCTTAAAACCACCTGAAGCCTGGAATAAAGTTGGCTAGAAGGAATCTTGATGTGAGTAAAATGAGCTGCCACAACAATGGAGAGAAGTCCTGGATCTGAGATCAGACTCCAAATGGCCCAGGATTTGGCTGCATCCCTCAGGCTCTGTGGATGTGAACATGTAGTAAACTGATAGGAAGAATTCTAAGGCTACAACCAAAGTGTCCCAGCTCTGGGTTTGGGCAGTGTTTGAAGATAAAGGGAGCAGACTGGGCATGTAGTCATGTATTATTTTAGATTGGGAGTCCCTCTGCAAAGAGGCTGTGATCCTGTCTCGATAATGATCATGGCACTGTTTGCTTATAAGATTTTCCAGTAAAATCTCATTTCCCCCCTCCAGCTCTTACCAAGGTTCACAGCTTTGAATCTGCAAGAGACATTTTTTATGACAGCCTAGGAGTTTCTTCCCTCTTCTCTGCTCCAAAGAATGCAAAAATTTCTTCACCAGAGTAAAACAGATTTGTTTTATCCACTTTCACTTTTCTGTTCTAAAACTTTCTTTTCAGCGTGGACATTATAAACCTCTCAGTGAAATTTTCACTTGCAAAAAGAAGTTTTCCTATGGCAGTCCTGTGCTGCAGCTGTTCCTGTCCAGGCACAGGGCTCCCCACGCAGTGGCTGCTTTACTTGAATGCACTTGCCGAGACAAAGACCTAACGTCAGCCTCCACTTCGGAATCAGGGATTTGGTGGCTGCTGTGTCAGAGGGACATGTGTTTAAATGCAAACGGTACCTTAAACACAAGCTTTTCACTCCTGCCTAAGTCCCATGTAATGACAGCTTATAGCACCACCGCACAGAAGGGGAGCTTAGTGCTACCCTCATCGACACCTTTGGAAGATTTTTGCCTCATCACCTAATCAGTATTGCCAGGGGCAGTCAAATCTGCACCCATTGTAATTGTATTTACTCCTCTAGCTGTTAATATTGCCTGGAGAGATCTGTGAAGGAAACAGGCACTGAGTGTGCAGACAGGCTATTTGCTAAAGGCATTAATTTAGTAATTAATGAAGTGTCAATGCAGCTATTTAGCATTACATTTAGGCTTTATTTAACTTCGGCTTGTGCTTCAGCCATTTGATGTCCAGGATGCTGCTGATGCTGAGCTGCCACCTAAAACTGTAGCAAGCAGCTCTGCAGTGGGTTCTCAAGAGTGCTGGCTCTGCACAGGCTACTGCCCTTTGAATGCCAAGGATCATTTTCAAAAAACTTTTACAAATTTTGACCAATAGTATCTTGGGCTGTATTTCACAAATGTGTTTAGACAGATATTTTTCAGCAGAGCTGAGTGGAATATGCCAGCTATTTTTCTTTGTGGGTTTTTTTCCCCCTTTTCTCATTTCGGTCAAAATTTACAGTGCTTTAGGCTTTTGTTGTCATTACAGAACTAAAACTAAAACGGTAAATGCCTTGTTTTTTAAAAAAAGTAGCTTCAAGTAAACAATTTACTATAGATAAAAAACAAAACCAAAAAAGAAAATGTTACTGACATTATTTAACAGTTTGCATTTTCTTCCATTAAAAAAATTGATTTTTTTTTCTGCAGTAACTTTACAACTAAGAATCAGTTCTCATTTGAATTACTCTTTGAAAAAGGAAAAATTCAGCCAGCTTTCATTTCAAGCTGCCTGAGAACAAGTTGCTCACAGAAGGGAAAAGAAGAAAAAAAAGTGCCTTTGAAGCACCAAGCTGAGGGGAATAATGGCACTTCCAGTCATCTCTAAAGGTCTTCCCCAGAGATTATGCTTTAATTTAGGAGACTTTCACAGGGTGTATTCACTCTCATCACTAGGGCCTCTCCTTAAAACTACCCAGTTTATCTCATCTAACTGCACTCTGAAAATCGTAATAAACTCACTGATGGCATCTTTTCATTAGCACAGCCCCGATGTACCAGAGAAGTGCATGGCAGCCTGTTTAAAGACAGGGCTGGGCTCTAGCAAGCAGTTAAAAAAAATTATGAATCCTACACTTTCTGCTCACATTTCAGCGGAAAATAATTGTAGAAATACTTAATTTGCCTGGACATAGACAAAGCATTTGTGCATTATTTTAGCTTATATCCACCATTAAAACAATCAGCTTAAATATTTTAAAACTTTTTTTTTTTAAACCCACAAAAAAAAACCCTAGCTGGAAACACTTAAAATATTTCACTGTGACTCTACTTTTCTGTGGAACTAAGGGACAAAATTCCATCCAAGGTGCACAAACTTGGGCTCGACAGCCCAAGAGTTCAACAGCCATTGCAGAAAAGTAGAAATCCCAGGGTTTTTTCCCCTGTATTCTTATGTATTCCTATGACCATGTGGTTAAATATAAATTAATCTCTGCTAGGTACCATTTCCTCAGAGCTCACACTAAGTGAAGAAAAATGACAGTAAAAGCAGACTGAGTCAGAATTTAGCATGAACTTGTTTTTGTAAACAAAAGGGAGAGCAAAAGTCCCGAGTTTTTATTTCTCGTAAGCACTTAACGTCCCCAGCTTACAGCAGTAGCTGTTTTGTTTCAGTCCCATGGGCAGACACATTTAGCATTACCCACACTCCGTTTCTAACCATGCAAACGACGTTCCCGAGCTATTTGCAAAGTGCATGAAACGTTGCGAGTGATGTGGTTTTACTGCCGGCGTGATTGAATTCTTTTGCAGCACAAGAAAGCAACTAGTTATTTTACCGTGCCAGAAGATTGGTAACTATTTATTTACACATTTATTATCTGCTCCACTCTGAGAATAAAGAATGAGCCTGAACTACAAAAGCTGAGCCTGCATGAAGGCCCATCAGTCTCTCCACACTTCTGCTGTCAACCCTATTATGGAGGAAACATTATTCAAACTGCAGGCTCCAAACTCCCAGGTAACTAGAGACAGCAGGAAGCTCTGTTTGATATCAAGTATATTCTTTATCAACCTTTTTTGTTGTGATGGGAAGAAATGATCGAACTTTACTTTCATCTTGCTCTGTCCTCACATCACCCAGTAGGTGAATTGCTTTATTGGTGAGCCTTGGCCAAAAGCTCTTTGATATACGCTGCCCTTTGCAGCCATAAATTTTCCATCTTTCAGACAAGGTTTGAGACTTTCCCTGTCCTGCTATTCTGCCCCTAAGTGATTAGATGCTCTTTTCAAAATGAAAGATGAGCTTTCAGGGAAACTCTTGGCCCTCTCCTAGGTACCATAAAATAGCTGTAATTTGATTTTCCTAGCACTGATGCAAGTTGTGGGTTTCCGACCCGTCATGTGGATGCCCCCATCACGCCAGCACAGCTGCAACATGGAGGGACCCTGAGCTCCTCCCCTGAGGCATGTCCAAATGGAGAACCTGGGGTGTGCTGAACAGGGCCCTGTGCTGAGCACAATATCCTCTGGCCAAGCCCTGCCCGCCCTCCCAGCTCTTGCAGTGCCTCTGTCCCGTGCCACCCCTTGTCCAGCTTGGCTCTCCAACCCACCCTGTCAGGCAGAACTTTTCAGAAGCCTAGATAACAACCATGCTTTGTATTTGGTTGGTTTTGGAGCAACATGAGGCAGGGAACTACTCCCAGCCCACAGAAAGCAGATGGAGGAGAGTCAGTGGTCCCTGCCATGCAGAACAGAAAGCAGCCAAGGCAAGGCTTCAAGGAGAAAGTCACCTGTCCTGGCACAGAGATTTGCCACACAGCCTTGAGCAAGTCTGTTAAAACCCTTCATGATCCACCAGCAACCTCCAGATCTTCGAGCTGGAGCTCTGTACATCTGGACACTTCATCTTCTGCTCTAATATACCTTTGTGACATGGGGAATATGGCAACCAACTGCTCCCTCTTCTGCTCTCTGGAGGGGCCAGCTATGTGGGCAGTGTCAGCACAGGAGCAGCCCTGCTTGTACCAGGTTCTGAGCACCAGAGAGGGTTATTTCCCAGGGGCATCAAGAGGAGAACCAGTGGAGAGCTGACAGCATCCTGCCTTCACAATTAGATGTCTGTGATTTAGTAAAGACAGCTGGGGAACCTTTATTTATTTCCCTCCTGGAAAAGACTAATGAAAACAATTTTTCTCTGTCTTGCCAAAATATTTCTTTGACAGCTTTCAAATTTTCATTGAAAATGAAAACATAAAATATTTCATGAAAACTCAGCATAACAGCCTTTCAGATGGCAATAGTACTAATGTGTGAACATTTCTGCACGGGCAGGAGGTTTTTAAAAAAGCAGAAGGCCAAGCACCAATGGTGTTATGCCCCAGACTGTCTGAGAAGAGCCAGCACAGCCAAGCTGTAGCCTGTCCCCCAGGCTGCCATGTTCTTTCTCTGTGGTTTCACCCTCACTGAGGCTCAGATGCTTGATGGTGAATGGGATTATAGACAAGTGAGGAGGTCCCAAGTTAGGTCTAGAGAAGCCCAGAGTGTGCTCCCAGTTGTGGTGCCTGCCAGTCCTCCTTGAGACTGTAAAGACGAGGCAGAAATAAATGTGTTTACATATGTTTCAGCAATGACATCAGAGAACTAGGTGATCCACCTGTCTCTGTGGTGCTGAAAGATCCTCCTGGTATCAGGAATTGTGGAACTGATGAATCAGGTTTTACCTGAGGATGGTGAAGATTCTAGGCCTTTACGGCTGAGTACATCCTTAACCACTAGAATTCAGTGGTCTAAAATGATATTAATTCACTGAAATATAAACCCCACATGCTCTGGGAAGGTCAGTTTGACTGTCTTGACACTTAAGATGAATACAATTTTTATAAAGAGGGCCAGATTTTTTCCCTTTACAGCCTCTGACAGCCAACAACTGAAATACTTGCACAACTTGCTCAGCTAACACCCTGTCTCTCACAATGTGCCACTTCAGCTCCTTCTTTCCCCAGCTCCCGAGCACTGTTTCAGCTTCCATGAAAATGCAGACCCTGCCCTCTGTCCCCATGAGATGCCAGTGTCCTGTCAAAATTAACCTATTAGTTGATTATTTGCTTTTGAATGGGAAAGGAGTAGAATGTCATTCAGTGTTTCCAAGCCAGAGTGGCAGAAAGGGTCCTTTCTGGATGAATGGAGATCATTGTGCATGATCTCTGCCATGAGGCCGAGCACACACATCAGGAGCTGTAAACTAACGTCCTTTGCTGTAAGAGTAAGGGCCAGCCCCTTTGCTCAGGGGTGTTGATGGAGACTAACATACTTATAGCTTCTGCTTTCCTAGAAGATGTGGTTTTGATCTTGGTTTTGGCAATTTGATGCTGAGATTAGTTCCAGTTGAGTCTGGTGCTGGTGCTGGAGCAGAACAGGGATGGAAGGGACCAGAGTGAGCCCATCGACTGCCTGCTCAAACCCCATCTTTTTGGCAAATAATCTGCTGCTCAGAGGACGCTGGCTGTCATCTGGCCGTGCTCAGCCGGGCTGGCCGGGCTGACCCCAGGCGTGCTGCGAGGACTGGGGACCAGAAGGCTGCCCAGTGCCAGTGGCAACCGGGCTAAGAGCTCTGGCCAGAGCCCTCAAGAATGGAGTGGGTCCTTCAAAAGGCGACCAACCTTCGACCTGCAGTCATCATTTTGGCCATCAGGTCAACAGTTGTTCCACAGAACATCGGCAATTGTCTTTCTCCTTGTGTCAGGAGGCTCTTGAAACATTATACGAGGATAATTAAGTGGTGAATAAGGGTCAGCGTGGACAAATAAATCAAACTGATAGTTTGAACACAGACTGATTGAGCAAAAACAAGGAATTGTGCCATGCCTGTTAGCGCTGCTCTTGATGTTAACTGACTTTGTTAACATTACATCCAAAGGCAGCAAGTGGGAAAGCTTTGTGAGGAATCAAAAGCTGAGCAAAGAGACATGGGCTTTAATTGTTCAGCTTTATTTTTGAAATAAAGACATGCAGTGCATCAATTTAGCTGACTTTAATGGACCACAAAACTGAACCTATTCTTTAAAATGCTAATTGAGTTTGAAGATTCTCGCCTCTCGCAGAAGAGGGATGCAAGAAATGCCAGTGCCACATTCAGACGTGTCGGGAGCTGTCGTACAGTTTCATTCAAAGCAAGGGGGTGAAGTGCATACCATCAGGCAAGAAGAATGTGTGCACATAACAGGATAATCTATCCACAGAGAAGATAGCATCCAGGCAAATAACATGTCTGTATATACAGTCCCAGAGAGAGGAGGATGTCTTTATATGTACTATAATACAGAATTTATTCGTGGGTCTTTAATTTGCTGTATGGCAAACCTCCAAGGTACATGAAAGCTTTCACTCTCAAATTCACAAAAATAAAGGTCATTAACATATTTTAAGAAGAAAAAAGGGGCGGTCAGTACTTAAAACACTTTGTTAAGGGAAACAGTGTGTACGCAAGTTCATGTGTTTCCAAGGAAAAAATGCAGTTGGACACAGGGATACAGAATTTGCATTTTACTCCCTCATCCCTAAAAAGAGTGCTGGGTACAAACCATACTGGTTTTGACTCCCAGGATCAAGATGATGCATTTAAAGAAGGAAGCTCTTCTTTTCATACATTATAGTAATATTCTTCTAAAAACTACTCAATGTCTTTCCATGCTGCTGTATTTTCTGATCTACACACCTAACTATTATTTCACTGAATTATTGATCCTGGTAAAAATAAATTCTGAAATTAAAAAGGAAGATTGAAAGAATATGCTTTTCTCTTTTCTGCAACCTTAAACCTCTCTAAAGCAGAGTTTGCAGCCAACATTAATAATGCCATTATTATGTTCTTTCTTACTCATAAGGTACTGTGCATGGCACATTGCAGATACATAAGATGTGTCTGCCCTAAATACCTCACAGTCTAGCTAAGACAAATTTAAAATATGGACCTAGTGTAATAAAGTTCACAGCTTTCATGTATTTGGGGACTCTTTTTTTCCACTGCAGCTCATTATATCGCATTTTTGCATGTATTTATTTCTGTGCTGCAGAAAATTTCCTTCTGACTGGGTTCCCACAAATTTATTATTGCTGGGTTTTCACGCTGCAAGATGCAGAATTACTTCTTAGGCAGGACACTATGAATGCTTCAACATAGGGAACTGACATTTCACATTGCAACTGGACCATACAAAGGCAAGTAAGTTATAAGAGATAAATTTAATGATAAGCATGTAAAAAAATTCTATGGGAAATGTATCTGCACAGCTACATGAATTACGAGGGTTTGCCAAGAAAGGTGTAATGGATTATGGTGGAAGATGAAGGGGAGCTCCCACCATATCCAATCAGCCTTTTACTTAAAGGTCAGGACATTCTGTCTGGGTCCACTTGAGTTTTTGATTCTGCCGTTTCACTATTCAGTGGCACAATGTAACTGTCAGTCTCAACAACGGTTCCTCGAGCCACTGGCTCCACTGCTCACAGGGCAACACACAATATTTCACAGCCACAAAACAATTCACTGTCTGCATAGGCAAACCATATGATTTCCATGGGGAGCAATATTGACACACCCTACTGAGCGCTCTTAAGGGGACTCTTAAAAGAGTTACATCTTTTTATAAAAAAAAAAAAAGAGAAAAGGCCTATGGCTCTACTATTCTTCTCTATGACTAAGTTACCAAATAGCATTTTAATGTTCTGTCTCCATGAGACAAAGTTAAATGCAAATATTCTCTATGCCTTCTGCACCCTTTCTCATTTTACCAGAGGGAGACAGTTTTACTGCTCTGTAAAGTCTTTCTGGACAGTAAAGTAGTATTATGATAGATACCAGGAGAAAATGTAGCACATGAATGATGTCCTGTTTGGATTTTCCCCAGTGAGTATTTACCGTGTTATATTACTCATTTCCAGGTCTAAGATAAATCCAGAGACTTGTACAAATTTATAAAGACAGAGGACTCTGCTGATGACATGTGAAGCACTGTGACGCTGGGGCTCTGCTCTGCTCCTTGCCTTCTTTGGAGGAAGTTACCTGCAGGAAGATTTGTGAGCACTGGGGGGGATTTGCTGTGATACAGCAGAAGGATTGCCCTGAAAGTTGAGAGAGAGGAACAAAACATGGAACTAAAGAGTAGAGGCACGGAGAGATGAAGAATCACTGCAGAAATCTATGGGCTCAGCTGCTCTTTAGAAACCCTTTAAGCAGATGTTGTTTTAAACTCCTGTACCTTGCTTATTACAAGAATGATACGTTAGATAGGGGTACTGTCACCTGTCCCCACTCACCAGCAGACCACTACCTGGGCTGGTTTTCTGCCTGACAGTCCTGATATCGCCACATCGTTTTATAAATGAATTTTCTCTCATTGTCCCTGTAGCACTCTCAGCTCTATTCAGATCATGCAGCCAACTGCAAAATGAAAACAGCACCAGACTATTGTCAATGTCTCACTCTGGCCCCTGATTTCAGGGAAAGCAGCATCCTGATGCTGCAGAGAAAGGAGAGGGGCGAGGGCTGCCTCACCCAGGCGGAGGAGCAGAGCGCTGCGTTGCCACGGGGTGAGATCCCGGAGGAGCAGAGCGCTGCATTGCCACGGGGTGAGATCCTGGGCACTGTGCAGGCTGCAGACACATGGCTGCAAAGCAGTTCCAGGGGGCCAGGCTTGCCTGGTGCCAGGTCTGCTACCCTGGGTGGGCCAGCACTGCGGTGTCCGTGTGGGCTGCGGTGCTTGCGAGCACTACAGAGAGACGTTCCTCGGAAGACTTGCACTCTGATGGTAACCCTGGCTTGGCAAGCGGTTTCCAAGCCTTGCACGAGGGTCTGTGTGCTGGCACGAGGCAGGGCTCAGCAGAGGATGGCTGCCACCACGGGAAGTAAGGCTGGAGCCGAGCGATGGCCTGGGCTGCCAGGCCCGTGTTAGCTGAGCACATTCCCGGTGGCCCTGAGATGCCTCCCCCAGGTCGCTTCAGCCAGGGCTGGGAAGCCACCTGGCCAAAAGGACAGGTAACCTAGATGACCTGGAGCTGCTTTGGCCCCCAGTGCTGGATGATTCCCCCTGCCAGCTGCCTCCCTGCCAGCTTAAACACCGTCTCAGCCACCTGGAGAGGGCACATTGTGCCACACAGCTCCATGAGGGGTGGCAATCCACAGCTCCTCTGAGGACACAGGGCTTTGAAGCAGCATGGTCTGAGCCTTCAGCAAAGCCCTGGCCCACTTGGGTACCCTCTGCTGACAGCACTGTACTATCCTGTGGCTGAAAAGCTCCCCACTGTTAAAAGGGGGGTGGAACAGTGTGGCAGCTGCCAAGAGCCCAAGGGACCCCGATTTGTTTTAAAAACATCGTGTTCTGATGCTTCCAAAGGAAAATACTGCAGAGTTGGATTTTCATTTTCTCTTACTGGTAAAGCTCTACACTGAGTTTTAGGATTTCCTGGGTGTGGGTTGCTTTTCCTTTCTTTTTTTTTTTTTTAGCCTAGAAAATTGTTATAAAGCAGAATTTTTTTTCTCCTGATGAGCTTCACTTGCATGTCAGCCATCTGTTGCCTGGGCAGTCCCAGCCAGGGCTGGTGACGGCGTGATATAAAGGTCCCTTCTGGCCTTCAAAGCTCTGAAACCGATGTGGCAGGGTTTTGCTCAGCAGCAAGAGCAGGACAAACATATGGACCAAGCTCCACTGCTGCTTCTTTGGCCATGCTGGACTGCTGATGGCCAGCACACACTGACCTTCCTTGGCATCTCAGTTCAAGCCACATAATGTGATCATTTGCTTCGAGCAGCAACTTGATCCCTAATGATTGCACCAAAAATGGGACTGCAGACACCACTGCAACAAATATGATTTAATCATCTGCAGACATTTCTTTTAATGTTCCTCCCACATGCAGGAGACACTGAAGTGCACCACAATACCTCCTTTCCTTCACATTGGAAAGGACTTGGCATGAAGGAGAAGAGTTCTGCACTTGTTTTGCATTGGTTTTCAGATGAGATGTACTCGGTTTATAAGAAAAAGAAAATGTTCATTTTCCTTTGCAATCTATGAAGGAATGTGAAACAATTCACATTGTGCTGACTTCACAGCTGCCCAGAGATTTCCACCAGTACCACAAAAAGTCCCTCCAAGCTTCCCTTGCTAAACAGCTCTCTTGGAGGCACAGAATTCCACCTCTTCTCCCTGGGCTGTGCTGGTTCTGCACTGTGAAAGGGGGTAAAGCAGACATCATTCTATTCAGTAAAATCAAGAGTGTTTGCTGTTTAAAAATGGTACTTAGTACTCTTATGCTGCTGCTAGATGTGGAACATACAGTCTGTAGCTGAGTACAGCCCATGATTTCATCTCATCCAGCCCATCATCAGCTGGAAGAACCCTCTGCTGACCACTGCCACAACAGCGTAAATTAGATTAATCCACAGGCTGCTCTACATTTATCTGAGAGCCGAGACTCAGCAAGTCTTGGGGATGAGCAAGAGCATCTGAGATCTGGCAGTAAGTACCTAACACCTGCCTTTTTCCACTGTGTGTAATTCTATCAGAATAAAATATCTCACTTTACTGTGCAGTCACCCAGGATTACAGTGTTTGCTATCAAGCAGTCAGATGCTGCTATTGTCAGGGAAGAGATGAGATTCAATAGGCATTGAGGTCTGAGTCCTAAAAAACCTTCTTACAGCGATTACAATAAACTTTAAAGTTTCCTGTGCCGCTTCTGCAGTGTTAGGGAAACAAAAAGAAGAATAATAAATAACACTAGAAGCCAAATACACATGTGTGCACTGTAGCAATGGCTAGGTTATTTATGAAAAGAAGATAGCAGTAAATAGACTTGTTCCTTGTCAGGAAGGATCTGGTCAAAATATCTCCTACAAGATGGGAAAACTTGCATGTGCAGCAGTCCATGACCGGCACATGTTGTGCTTAGACAGCTCCGTGCTGGAACAGTGCTTGCCTGATGGACATCCAACGTTGGAGTGATTTGTGATGGTAACGGCTCTGTCTGCTGCCTTCAGGCCCAGGCAGCAAGAGACAGATAATGTCTCCAAGTGCTGTAACTTATTTCTTGTCACCTGGGAGCTGCCCAGCCCTGCTGGCTTGGCCTCAGAGGCTCTCCTCCCACTCAGGTGGGTCCCACAGTTTTGCCTGGCAGTGGAGGAAGGTGATATCAGTTAATCTAGATTAAAATGACCCAACAGATCTGAGAGGCTACAGTAACACAGGTGCTGTGAGCCTTGCTTCAAATAGCAGCTACCTAAGCTTTCATTGATGAGTAGGCAGCCATCAGTCCAAAAAAAAAATGTGACCCTGCAGTGGGTTCGCAGAAAAAGAAACCAGGGCTATGCCTACACCACCAGCTAAACCCAGGTCTGAGTCCCAGGCTGCCCTATTGCTGGGGTTTCTGGAAGAGAGAGTCAGGGCTGTTTTCTTCCCTGAGAGCAGAACTGAGCACAAACTGCATCTATCTCTTTTCACAATAAATTTTTAATGCGTGTTGATGGTGTATGCTACAGAGCCCTTTCTGTAGGTGTTGACTAGGGATTTCCTCAGCACATTTGGCCTTCAGAGTGTCACAGATATGCAGGAATGGCGAAAAAGAGTAAGTTAGACACATGGCAATGCTCTTTTAAAAACCCTATTCATGTCAGTTCTTGCCACACTTTTTTCCAGCAAAAAGATACAAGCAAGCATGCACTGGGCAGTTTAATTCCCCCTTCATGTGCCTGTTCATCAAAACCAGCCAATCCTGTAAAAATTCTCTAAAACTTATAAATGGCAGAGGTAAGAGAAGGGGAAGGGTAGGAAGCTCTCTGGGAGAAAAGCACCAGTTCTTCACAGTTTCACATGTTCAGCCTAGTGACACATTAAACTCTTTCATTTATACTTCCAAGCCAGGTAAGTGAGGAGCTGCCATGCAGTCAGTGGGCAGCACTGCACTTCAGCTTTACTGTAACTCCAGTATTGGCTTTGGGAAGGCTGAAATGACAAATAACGTCATATTTCAAAAAGTATTTTGTCTCTCATACCTGTATTCCCCTCCCCAGAACACTCTAAACACCTCTATGAAAGTAAAATGTGGTGATGAAATATGTTGATCTGGAAAAATTGGAAGCTCTGATTTGCATTATCAGATGTATTAATTGGTTTTTATTATTTCTGTGCTGCATTAGATATACGTTCGCTCTGTCCTTTTGATTTAAACATATGATTTTTATATACACCAAGGACACATTAGATCACTCTGAAAGCACAGAGGGGCCTTAATATGAGAGTATATTATTTTTTATACCCACTTTAAGGTCTATTTATTCAAATTGAGCAAAATCCTAACTATACTGTGAGTGAGTGGGAATTTTGCCATTGATCTCAGAGACTCCGGGATTTCGCCCAAGCGCAGTATAAAATGATTTATATAAAAGTGGCCAGCAGTCTTTTTTCTAGAAATTGTGATCTAAAGGTGCAAAAATCCCCCAAGACTTGTGCTTTATTCTTTTTATGCAGTACTGGAGCATTCACTGTTTCCTGCTTAAAAAAAAAAAAAAAAAATCAATTAAATTTCAGAGTATTAGCACACTTTCCACTTGCCCAGGGGGACATGGGGAGGGGTGAGAGGTGAGAGAATCTTGTTTGCTGCTTGCATTGGTTGGCATTCAGCGTACAACACTGTACAGGAGAGAATTTAAAAAAAGAAGAAGTCAAATCTACCCCGTAACATGGTAGAGAAGACAATGTCTCCCCAGGGCACCTCTATGCCAGGCTGCAGAGTGCCATCCCTGGGCTCTAACAGCTGCCCAGCAGAGAAGTTCCAGGCCCTAAACCTCACCATAGTCTCTTGTGTTAATGAGGACTCTTGATGCAGTTTAAGGTACACTGGTGAGCGGCCCTAAATCAGAGCTGGTCCTGCTCAGGAAACATCCCGGCGGCTGCGGAGGCGGGTCTGTTTGCATTCCAGATGTGGTGCCTCCAGCCTGCCTCTGACCAGCATTCATTTCTGCACTCCACAGCTGGTCCATGTAAATGTGCCATATTGCAGCCCATCTGCTCAGAGAGTGCACAGTGGCACATCTCTCTCTGACAGTGGGCCATTTTATTGAACGCTATAAATATTGAAATTCATAGGCATGAAGCAGCAGATTTTTAATGTTACTTAGAGAGACATTTGAGCCACAACCTTTGGCAGCAGCACACGCTGCTAGTATCTCAGTACACTGCACGCCATTTGGTTCAGACTCATGAACAACTTTTCCAGAGATTTCATGGCTCTCCAATCCCAGGTAAAATGGAGTACAGACCCTGTGGGATGATATTTAGTGTGAATGTCACCCTGCATACAATGTGCATTTGGGATATGGACTTTCCAGCCCTGTGCTGTGTTAAACCATATGTTAATGTTTTCATACTCAGAAAAGATTAGATCAGGGACCAATAAAGTTTCAAAACTACAAATAATAGGCTAACCAAAATGAAATGTGAGGTATTCCTAAGCCTGAGTGTTGTTTTTTTTTCTCCCAAAGTCTCTGCAGTTTTTGTTTTTTTAAATGGAAATGCTGTATTTTGCAGCAAGAAACGGGCACATTCATATTTTATAAGCTAATACATGTAAATTTTGTATTAGAGAGTAAACATCTCTATTAATTTGAAATTCATGGCATCTGATCTGGAGCAGAAGCAAAACACCACTCTGCAGTTTTCTATTTGTCAAGTAGTCCCTAGTAAGTGTTCAGTGAGTTGTAAAGAGCCAAACCCCAAACTAAGATAAACATATATATTATTTTTGATGGATTCTTTTTCCTCTTGCCAAGCCATCAGTTTCTGCAAAGCATCAGAAGCAAGCCTTTTCCCTTTTGGAACCAAAAAGAATTTTTTCATCGACATTAATTACAGAAGGATCAGGCCCTTAATGAAAGAAACTGCATTCAAAATGGAGAACATATTTAAAATTCTCCAAAATGCTTTGGAAAAAAAATGTTCATTTTTATGTGAGGTGTTGAGCCTGCCATGACATCCACTGTGTTTTCCTCTCCTGGAGCTGTTTGGGCAGTAAATAACATTGTGCTGGCTGGGCAGTGGCTCAGGGAGTGAAACAGAGCATTTGCTTTATTCAGAGGTGTGGATCCCAGCTCCTGTGACAAGCAGGCTAAAAGGTTTTCTGAGCATGTGGAGTAAAGTGGGGACTGGGGAGAAAAAAAAGCAGAGCAGAAAAGACCTGCTGAGGATATTACCTTGGCACGCACGTTTCTCAACACTGCGCTGCTTTTTAAGTTCGCTTTGGTATCTCTTTTGCAGTTTCTCTATTGTCTTCATTATAATTTAAAAAGAGGCAGGGAAGGCAGCATCTTTACCAGTGAAGTCGTACTGTTTGGACAATAAGCTGTGTCACTGCTCAAGCCAGTCCCCCGGTTCCCAATCAGCAGTGTTATGTAAGGTGGCAGGTTAATAAATGCGACACACTGAAATCATTTGTACCAGATTATCTCTCCTTCCAAACTCTGACAGATGCTAAGTCCAGCTGGTAAAAAAAGTTTATAGGCGAGTTGGATCTGGGGCCTTCACACACTCCACAATGTTGGCTACCAATGCTTGTTTTAATGAGTCACGAATTGCCTGTTTATCTTCTGCTCCCTGCTGTTTCTGCATTTTCTCTTCCAGAACAATCCTAGAAACACATGCTGCTACAGACGCTGGAGCAATGTGTGTAGACATTTGAGCCAAATTATTATAAAGAACTCTTTCTTCTTGGATATTAAAAAAAAAAAAAGGCGAGAATTGCACATTGCCTAGCAAATCGTTATCTCAGATGTTCGCTGTGACATGCTCAATATGGCCTACCAGAGAAAGTTGGAGACATTTGAAACCTTAACAACTACACAAAATGACACTGTAATTGGCGGGTTTTGTTGTTCATGTTCTGGCTCTGTGAAAACTGCTCTAAACACTTTGTTTAATGATGTTACATTATGACAACACATGGCTTCTATAGCGCCAGTCCTCACGTTGAACATGCGACAGCACAGGAAGGGGAGCGGGGGGCTACTGGGGCTCAGTCCCCTCGGAAGGGGAGGGTGCCCACCCCTGCCAGCACACACGTGGGGAGTGAGGGAAGTGATGCACTCCCACAGACAGGCTCCTCTGCACATCCAGGAGAACTGCTGGCTGCGGGGTGCAAGGGGGCACCGACCCCTCGCGATGCAGCAGCTTCCATCACCCTCTGACTCTTCTGCTGTTGCAGCCTCTTGTTTGGACAGGCCAGGCTGATTCGACAGATCACTGCCCTGATACACAGCTGGGCTGGGAGAAGCTGTGGTCAGAGATTACTATCTCCCAGACAAAGTCAGGCTTCAGAGCAAGAGATCACATGGCATTTCTATGTGGGCCGTGTTGCCCTGCAATATGATCTGTCATTAGATATTTAGTTGTCAAGATCCTGTTTAAAAGAGACTTGTCTTGTACTCTCTGAAACAATGTGCAGGCATGATGCAGGTGTAGGACAGCCCCAAGTCCACAGAGATTCCCTGTGTAGCTGTACAGAGAGATCTAGGATAACTGTGGCCTGAGCCCTTCAGAGCAGGCAAGGGCACTGCTCCTCTCATGCAGTGTGGGGAGATGTTGTATCCTTCTGATCCTGGAGGAGATCTTCTGTCCAAAGGGATGCAGTGGCAAAGAGTGTGTGCAGGAGGGCAGTGGCACAGAGTACACCCAGGACAGGAGGGCTGGCTGGGCTTTGGGTAGATTTGTGGTGCAGAAATGGGCAGGTAGGGATCATTCATCACACCTTACAACCCTGTTCTATGGCACCTCCATTCTGTCTGTGTGTGCTGGGCACACAGGGCAAACCACCACAGCTGATGTCTTTGTGGAAAGGGGCCCCAATGCTGTGAACCTCGACATGGCTTTTTGGGTGTTCTGGAAACACCTGGCTGGAGCATCTCCTCAGTGGCACTGTCACTAGCTGTGTCCATTGCATTTAGCATTGCTTTGCAAGGGGCTGCAGCAGTGGCTCCTCCATTTGCAGGTTTTCCAAGGTTTCTTTGTGTGTCAGCTGCCTGACTGAATGGCCTCCCTGACATCTGCAGAAAGAAAACAGCGAGGAACCCATTTTTGCTAGTGCTTGTGATTATTAATAGAATGTTTCAAATTTGTCTATTCTTTGCACATGGGAAACTGTATGGTCATTTGACACATGTTGAAATTCACTGATTTTATATCCAGCAGCTAGGAGAAACAATGGATGTCATACTCTGTTTAACAAAGTATATGCTAGGCAGAGTGCATCCTCTGTGCTAGCAAAGTGAATCTTACTCCAAGCGATCGCTCACTGTCACGAAGCCGAAGGAACGACTGTAATGCCATAAGATGATTTGTTTGCAGCAGTAGCTCTCACCTAAAATGGTCCAGCTCTCCTATATAGCCAAGATGCAGTTATTGCCAATGCTGCCTTACATCTGCCTCCTCTTTCTATCTAGCTGCTTTAGGAATATGCTAATGACAGGAAGAAAACATACATATAAAATATTGCAAGCATCAAGACATGGAGGAGAAGGTAAATTTGGCTCCCAACCATGAAATCTTATTCTGCAGTTGCCTTCTTAATGGCATCTCTTGAGGTCAGTGGCTTTGAATTCTCCCAATTGTATAGGGTCACTCTGGCAGCATTGACCAAGTAGAAAAGATTCAGCCAGGGGAAACAAAGGCAGAAGTCACCCTTTAAATGTCCTGCCTTCTATATCATGCAATTGATTCCAAGGCTCCCCACCACGATGTCACTGTTTGACCAGTTTGCTTTAAAACAGCTTAATTAGCTGAAAGAAAAGCTATGTCTGAGCATGTTTGTGAGAAAAAAACAAAAAGCTCTCGCCTTTCAGAAAGCTCATGCTCTGTCTTGTCGGAAATCTCTGGTTCTGAAATGAAACAACATTCCTTTCATACAGAGTTAAGTCCCTGACAACAAATTTTCCCGGATCAGGGAAACAGCCGATCACGCCACAGCTGATGTCGGTAGATTTGGTTTGGTTTGGCTTGGTTTGACTTGGTTTGGCTTGGTTTGGTCTGGTTTGGTTTGGTTTGGGGGGCTGAGAGCTCTGCACCTCTGTTAACTTCAGAGACACTGCGGGAGGAGATCGTGAGAGGCACACACAGCTCAATGGCTACTGCTCTGAGAGGCAGTGGAGGCTGACTGCTCCAGTGTATCGGTGCCACTTGTGTGCTAACACCCAGGCTGGAGAGGGGTTGAAAACACAAGAAGGAGCAACAGAAGCCTTGCAGTGCTCTAAACCAGCTTTTCTTGTGGAGTTCTTTGTTTTCCCAAATCTCAGGTGCAAGCAAGTGGGTGAGAAGAGAACTGATAGGAGAGGGAAGCAAGGCTCCTGGTTTGTTGGGAAGAAAATGAAACCAGAGGTCCCAGTCCTGCCTCCCTTAGCACAACTCATAAAAAGTGCTGCTGCCTCAGGATTTGGTGGCATTAAAATACTCAGTGCAACAAGTGATGCAGCCTCTGAAGTAAAAAACGCAGATTGTGCTGCACTGCCTTTGCTTTCCTCATCTGCTCTCTGAGGTGTAGCATTTGCAGGGAGAACATCAAAATACAGCCCTTTTCCCACTACAGGTTCTCTCCAGCAACCAAATCTCTCCTGAAGGAAATAACATTAGCACTGAGGGTCTTTGTTTTGTGTTGGTTGTGGCAGCTTGTCGGCATTACGAGGCTGCTGAGAGCTCTGTAAGAACTGCTGCCCCTCCTGAGGGGCAGAGGGAGGTTTGAATAATTTGCACAAGGCTTTAAGAAGAATCAGTGTGAGAGCTGGATCTGCTATGCAAAAAAACAAAGGCATGTTCTCTCTGTTCAGTCTAATAATCCACAATTCTTTCTCAGGCATTTTTGTGTTTGTATTTACATGGTGTGCCTAGCACCAAAAACTGATGGAAAATATAGGAACCCAGCATCAGGGGTGCATGGGGGAGTGGGGCACATAATGCCAGAGTGTTCAGTGAACACTTAACATGTTTAAGGTATTTATGAACAGCAGAAAAAGCTTGCAGAACCAAGGTCTTAGTGTTATTTTGACATTATTGTTATTATAACATTTTGACAGTGTCTCATCCCTGTAATTTATTTTCCTGGGCATTTATAAAAAAATTCAGTCTATTGTGGCTCATTTGTTCATGTCCAGAACAGAATAAATATTTTAAAGTCATTTTGCTTTCATTTCATGAAGGATTCTGACTGGAAATGAAGTAAGGATATGTCTCATTGCTGAATCATAAGCTTTGGTTAAAATATTTTCTATGTAACTGTTTTTTCAAAAAGACCCCCAAACATCTTTTAATTCATGTGCTTATATTTGCAACAATATCCTGCTGAAGAAGAGGTGTTTATCAGGGGTTTTTTTCCCCTCTCGGCTTTACAGGAAGGTGAACGAAAGGATGATTAAACCAGAAACAAAGTCAGTAATTAGCAGTATAAATCTCTCAGTGATTTCAGTAGGTCACGAAATTAACTGGTACAGGCTTCGGACACATCTGCTCTTTTGGCAAGTGGTGCCCTCCACGAGGCTGCTCATTGGCTCTCACTAAGCACACGATGGGTCTCGGGGAACTTATTTGCACTCCCTGAGCTAAACACAGCGCAGCCATGAAACCCGACTGCCTCTGAAATGCTGCAGCACGTACCGGGGCTGAGCACTCCCGGCTACTCAGAGGCAGTCTCGCAGGGCCTGGCAGTGCTGGGGGCTTTGTGCCATCCTCCTGGGATCCCTGGAGGGAGGGGGGACAGGAGAGTTTGTTAGGTGTGGCCGAATGCTGCTTTGCAAGGCTCAGACTGAGGAAATTATTGGGAAGTTTATGGAAGAGGGACCTGGTTGCCATGCCACAGGCTATCAGGAAGGTGGCTATGCCCACAAGCCAGCAAGGAGAGCCTCGGAACCAGAGTTACTGCTTGGTTTTCATCTTGGCCACAGCTGCACTCTCCTGATGGCAGAACAGCAGAGTAGGAGCTAAGTGTCAGAAATAGGGAAATGGAGGGCAGGGAAAGGGAGGAAACAACAGTTCTGTGTCCCTTCAGCCTCAAAATGTAAGGGAGCAATGCAGAGCTGTATTGCTTCAAGTCTTGTTGGCTGTAGAGTCTGGCCAGAGGTCAAGGGCCCACTGCAAGCACTTCTCTGGGCTGCTTGCCTCAAGCAAAGCCTTCACCTCCCTGTCTGTGGGCAGGCAGGTAAACAGCAGCAAAAGCTGCTTGCCTTTCTGTAGCCATCCTTGCTGAAGGAATTCTTCAGTTCTGAGTTGATTACTCAGCCCACTTTGGAGGATGGACACTCTGATCTGCTTTTCCAAGACACTGCAGGTGGGATCCTGGTCCCTTTTCTCACTATTTCATTTCAATTTAGGATTACAACTGGACTGCGTCAAGCACCCAGAAGCAACGGAACTGTCTGCAACCATCAGAGCAGGAAGGGCTGATTCTGCCTGGGCTGCCTCCCAGTTCCTAAAGCAGGTTCATCTGGAAGCTCAGACATGCTCACATTTGTGTAGAAAACCCAGAATTACATAAATGATGGAATTTGTAGCTGTGTCTCCAAGTACATGTGCTTCATATGCAGCACCCTTAGACCTGGGCTGGGCTCGTGTACCTTGGGCAGCCTTCCAAGGAAGATATTGTAGCAGTAAGGGAGCACATGAGACTCCTGGAATATCAGCAGTGTTTGCTCTCTTGCTAGTTTCTTTGCAAACCTCTAAGTGCTAAGGCCATCAGTGTAAAGTGCCTGAGGGAAGCCTGCACAGCCATTGTGGCACCGAGTTTAACCTGTTTCAGAAGGAAAAGAAAATGAGAACAGAATCACCACAGAGATCTTCTCTTACTGAAAACCCTTTCGTGTGAGCTCATTTTCTTTCTCTCCTTGTCTCTTTCTCTCTCTCCATCTATTTTTTTTCCTTAGCTTAGTTGTGTCCCACTACCTTTTTTCTGCTTTAGAGTTTAGGGCATAAAAGCTGTCAGTGCTACAGAGCTTGATGCAAGCTTAGTGTATCTATACCTCAGCATCTATGTCACAGGATTTTTTTGCTTTATGCAAGTAGTGTTTAGTTTCATACATTTTTAAAACATGCATTTTGACACTGCTCTTAAAAGTTTTTTGCACTCAAAGTGTAGTTTCCTGGTATGGGAACTTACCAAAGTATTATAGCCAAAGAAGGGGAAATTATTATCCTGAGCCAAATATACTCCAAATTATATCCTGAGCCAAATATATATATATACAAATATATAACAGACAAACAGGGCCTCCAGATCTGTTTTGTATATTGTTTTACATATAAATATCTCCTATTTCTTAGATTTCTCTTTGAATTGTATCAGTACAAAATAGTTGGTGATAGCCTTTTAATTCCTGGTTAGCATTTTTTCCACTGGATGGAGGCACTGGATGCTGTACCATGTGCCATGAGAATAGTACAGAGCATCCATGTGGCCACCAGACTCATTATTTTCCTAACAGTTCTAGTTGTTACTGCACCAGTGAAAGGTAGTTGACTCATGTGGATGAAGTTCATTGAATTTTAGCTCTCCAGAGCACAGGGCAGCCAAGCCACAGTGATTTGGAAGGGTTATTAAACTGGATCAGGTGAGAGCTTTCATCAGTGCTGCAGTGAGGAGTTGTGAATGCAACATTTTGGCTTCAAGTACACTGAGATGCTCAGTTATATTTGGGGATCGTATTGCACCATGCAGCATCACTGCTGTAACAATCCCACAGTGACTCAGCAATAGGCTGCTGGCTGGAGTATCATCCAGTTGCCTTTTATAGCCCTGTAATACTTTTAAGGCTCCTCCAAGGGCCTTAAAAAAGTGAGGAAGTCCCAGGAAATCCTGTTTTGCTGACAAGATATAGTGCTGTATTCTTTTGGCCATGCCAGCAGATCTCAAAAATCACTTGATCACTAAAGAGACACAAGGAGATCTACTGGGTTAGAGAGCTGTGTAATAACATGTATTTGGATTGTTTTTCTGTCTTGGAGCTCTGGTAAATGAGATCTTAATGGAGCCATTATACCAAAGCAGGGCATTTGTTTCCCAAGGCTATTAGGCACTTTACAGATTTCATCCCCTGGGGAGCAGAGCTGGCTACTTAACCATCTGCAGAGCTGCCCAGACACCCGTCCCTGCTTCTTCTGGGCTTGAGACTGGAGCCCAGAGGGCTGTGAGCTACCACTTAGGTGCCCTCTCACCACTGCTACCAACTTGCTCTTGACAGTGAATGTCAGTCCCTAAGAGGCCTCTGGGAACACAGCTTTAGAGACACAGTCTGCAAACTCCATCTTGTTGCTGTGCCCCCGGGAAGTTTGCACCCTCTGCTCCAGCCAGCTCCCTGCCTCATGCCAGTGGAAAAGTAGGAGCCAGACTGTGTTTTACAGCACCTTGCAGTGCACACAGCCCCCTGGGCCCCCACTGAGGTGCAAGGTGCCCTCTCCCACTCTGCCTTTGGGTTCAGGAGACCTGGACTGAAGCTGGCGACGGCCTGGGCGCGCCCTGCGCGGTTCAAAGGGAGGCGGTTCGCAGGGGAGCCCCTCCGCTTTCTCTCGCACCGCGGCCATTGTGCGAGTGTCACAGGAGCATCCCTCTCATCTCTCAGATTGATGGCATCCTCTAGGACTTCCAGCATAGACAAGATAAACTAAAGGCTTCTGCAGACAGGTATGTAACTGTGGAGACAGCAGCGCTGCAGAAGAGGCCTCCGATCAGGGGAGTGTTTGTCCCACAGTCGACTCTCTGGCATAGCGGTCACCTTTGACATGACTTGCTGAATAGGAGTTTGTTTTCTAATTTCCATGGTTCAGCCACAGGCCATGCAAAGTAAATACAAGTAAACGGGCAACAGTGGGTTCAAAGGAACATAAGACAAGTATTTGCCCCCTTGGAAGACAGTTTGGGTAGTGTTCACATGTGAATCAATCTGGTTTGGGTCTTTGAAGTGATTTTGTTTAAGAAGAGTGGGGCAGAGCACTGAAAACTGATGGAGTCAAGAAAAGATTGCCCATCTCTTGGGGCATACGCTGGAGGGGAACTGCTGGCATGCCAGTGCAGGACTGCCAGTGATGCTGCTGTGCAGATTCAAATTCCTGCATCATTTAATAAGAGAGGCAAGAGGCCTCCCCTGGCACCAGCACTGTGCCCGGACAGCCCAGGAAGGGGATGCTGTCAGGTCAGTGCTTGCTGTCATGTTCTTGTCAGGCCTTTTCCCTTATGCTCACTGGCCTTGCAGGCACATCTCTGAACGTGACAGTGCTGTGTCATCAGGCATAGGTCAGATCAGTGGGTTTAAGTGACTTCAAGCTGTTCTTAATATATACAGAGCTTCATTCCCTACTTGAATGCACTGCTACAAGTTGTCAATCTCTTCCACACAATTCAGGATCAAAATAAACTTACTAGGCAGAAACTGAGACTCGTGGTTTTGGAAAGTGTCCTTTTTTCAGGTTGCTTGAGTTGCAAAGGGAAGCCTTGGCCAGGGGCTTTTTCCAGTTCCACACAGACCCCAGACTGGCTGTGGAGGGCTGTTTTTCTTTTATTTGTTTGCTGATGTCCTGGTTTTAAATAAGCGCCTTATTTTTCTGCTGTTGGCTTTGAAGGAAAGAAAGTATGAAGTATCATATCTAATGTTTCTCAGAATGTTGCAGAAATGCCACCACTTGCTTCCTATCAAAATGTTGTCTGACTGAGAAGTTCATCTTTTGGAGGGTCTGCCTTTCCCTGGCACTGCACTCTTGTATGTAAACAACATTTAGTGCTTTTACAATTATATACAACTTTCTTCCTCCTAGTGCACAGCATATCCCCTTCAGAGAGCTATCTGGTAAGCAACTTGTGTTGTGATTGATTTGGTCACTGAAATTAAGAGTGTGCTAATGCCATTAGGAAAAAGGAAAGATTATTAGTCAAAAGAAGTGACACATTTGGGATGAGACAAACGCGGGTCCCAAGAGTGACTGGTCAGTTACCATTCCACAAAAGATTTCACAGCACAACATATAGAGTGACTTCAGAAAAGAGAAAAAGTAAACTCATTTCTAACTTGTTTGTCTACAGTAGTTCTTTATTTCCTGTGTTCAGCAGCAATAGCCAAGTGGAGACTGGATATCATTACAGATTTTAAAAGGGTTCTAATTTATTTTAGAATAAAAACAATTGCCTGAACATAATGAATCCTTGCTTTAAAATAAGCAAATTCTTCTGAAAAGCTGCAGGTGAGAAAAGCTTCAGTAGCTGTTCATCATTGTGCCTTGAAGGGTCATATGGAAAGGTAGAGGCTGGTCAAGGCGAGGATGTGCTGGTTTTGCAATGCAAGGAACCTCAGTGTGCAAATGAGCAGGCAAGTGCGGTCAATTTCCTGGTGGAGCCCCTGAAATCTTGCTGAAAAAGCCTTGATGTAGCCATTCAGTTGTTTATAGTCACCATCACTAGTGAAAAGCTGCTTCTGAGATGCGGGAAATGCAGTTTTGATTTTGATTTTTTTTTTTTTTTTAATTTGGCCATTTTAAGGATGAGCATAAGGCTAGTGATGCCAATCCTGAAACCCAGCTGCCATCTGAAATCCTGGTAGTGCCTGACTGTGCCTGAAGAAACAAGGCAGGAGCTGGCATAGGCACATCCCTGTAGGTGCTGAGACCAGAGCCCTGAACTCCCCATGTATGAGCCTAACCTTCCCTGCATGAGAAGAAAACCAGGAAGGGATAAGCCAGGAGAGAGGTGAGCATCCATGTCCTGGTGAAAATACAGAGCCTTCTCCAAGAGTTTGCACTCTGCAAACCTCCCAGGAAGGCTGACTCTCGAGTGTGACCTTAGCAGACCTGTTCACATATGCACACACACACAGGCACACTCTGGAACACACACTCCTCTCGCTGCTCAGTAAGTGTGAGTGTGGGATAACACACTGACAAAGGCAGCTGCAACCAGAGGAAAAAGACAAGCAGGAACAAACCAAGTCTCCTTGTGCTGCCTTCTCAGCGGCCAGGGCACAGATGTGCTCTCTCTGCTGTCTCATCCTTTGTTAACTCCATCTCCCGCCCCTTTGAACCTCATTAATTGGCTACAGAAGAGAGGGCACCAATTATTGCCCCAAGTGATAATCCAATTTCTTGGGATAATAGAGCCTATGTCTTTCTACAGCAGAGTTTGGGGCAACCACTGCTGTTTGGAAAAGTGAAAGAAGTAAAAAAAATTGCAAAAACAGCCCCAAGATTTTTCCCCTTCCCTGACCCACAGGATTGGTTTCCAGCCAGCCCCAACCCCTGCTCCTAGAGCAACCTCCTCTGCAGCCCATCCCCTCTCCCAGCACAGACTGCTTACATTCCTGACTGACATCAGAAAGGGCCCAGGAAAAGAAAACAGTGGTGAGAGAGAGATACAGCACAGACCTGGGCGAAAGGACAGCAGAAGAGACCCTGTGGTTACTGCTGAGGTGAGCCTCTTGCCATGTGCTCATTCCTGCAGAGTTTTGCCTCCAGCAATTGCAGACCCCCTCGAGGTGCCCAAAGCTGAATTTACCGGGTGCAGACTATAAAAACTGTAAATGGAATTTATGACCCAACATCAGTAAGAATAATTTTAATTCAGAATGGTGAGGGAACTTATCCCAAGGCTAACTGCACTGCCCACAGGCCCAGGCTTTGAAGGTGCCCCTGGAAGAACCCTTGCCTCTTCTCGTGAAAACAAGCACTGATGTGCTGTTAAATAAGATGCCATTTTGGATACCAATGTTCTGGCACAAAACCAGGACATCAGACTGGTTTGTCTTACAAAGCAATAATTTTTTCCATGTCTTCAGAAAGGGAGTTATACGAGGATGAGGAAAAAAAGCAAAGTAAGATGATTTATTCATTCTGGAACAGCTTTGCAGATTGCTGTGATGCTGCTTTACAGAAAAAAAAAAAAAAAGTATAAAGTCCCAGGCTTTCCCAGTTGAAGGAGTCCAGTTCATAAGAAAGATGAGTGGTGCCTCCTTATTTTGCTTTTTGCTTTCTCCAGAGGATGGAAAGTTGTGAGGAGGGTGTAATTTTGGTGGAAGCTGGGGTTGCAGGAGTAATGAGAGGGCACAAAGGGTTCATTGTTGGGCTAGCAATCTGTCATGGGAAGGACTGTCACAGGAGTCTCCAAGGGGCTGGCAATGAAACGCCACTGCTGAGCAGAGGGAAACTTTGCCTCACCTTGGGCTGCCCAGCTCCGCTCCCCAGGCCGGACCACCCGCCAGCAGTGCTGGGGCAGGCTGACCCAGCACCCTAAATCACAGGCAGAGAGAGGCAGAGCAGCACGCAGGGAGAGAGATTAGATTTATAACTACACAGCGTTTCTCTTTTGAAAATTAAATGGCATGTTTGAGAAAATAAAAGACTGTTGATGGGAGGGGCTGAGCCCATGCACGGCCAGTTCAGCCTTCAGGGCTGAGCAAACACTGGTTTAAATACAGCAATTAAGTCACTGTAGTGAAGGGGAAGAACTACACCATGAAGGGCACCCTTGATTTCTGTGGGGTCGTGGTGAACTTTCTGTCCTGAAGCCATGGTCACCTGTGGAGCAGGGTGCCAGTAGTATCAGTGACCCTTCTGTCCCCTGCTGCCTGCAGCACAACGTGGACAGGGATAACAGCCTGCATCCACCAACCCTCCAGGCCTTGGAGCTGCTTTGCTGGCTGCCTGTGGGGACACCAGCCCTTGGGCTTCACCTGTGAAAGAGGCTGAATCAAGTGTTTTGTCTGCAAAAACAATGAAAGCTGTGAGTTTTTAATCAATACCTGTACAACTGGCCTTTTGGTTGCTTATAAGGAAGAATTTGGTGGTGATCTACTTTGGTAAAACACATTTGATCCCTAGGATGGAAAATGAAGTGTCTATCCCAAAATGAAGGCAAGAAGGCCATGCTGAACCTTAGAGCCCTGCCTGAACCTCAGGGCCACTGTCAGTTGGTGTAAAGCAGAATGGCAAGTGGAAGGCAATCCTGCAACGACCTATTTACTGAGGATCCAGGCTTTTGTGTCATTAAAGACATAGTAGAAAAAGATCTGTTGTAAATGAAGGAAGCTTTGGCTAAAAAGTGCCAACAAGTTCGCTCTTTATTCTTTATCAGTGAAGTCTGCACACAATGAAAACATGGACAAGGGAAATTTGCACAGCATTTAACTTAGGTCAAAAAAACAAGTAATTTGTTAAGTGGCAAGGGCACCAACGCGTGCCATGTCACGCTGGATTTTCTTTAAAAATAAAAAAAATAACAAAGTTAAACTTTCAGTCAACCTGAAAATATCTGCTTTTTATGGGGGCAGTGCGGAACGAATGGGACAGCAAATCTTTCTTTGGTCGCTCCTTTACAGAGACTGAAAAGCTCTATAGAGACAGTGGGAAAAGAAGGAAAAAGGAGGGGTTGTAGAGAGGGAGGGAAGGAGAAAGAAAGAAAAGAAAGAAAGAAAAGAAAGAAAGAAAAGAAAGAAAGAAAAGAAAGAAAGAAAAGAAAGAAAGAAAGAAAGAAAGAAAGAAAGAAAGAAAGAAAGAAAGAAAGAAAGAAAGAAAGAAAGAAAGAAAGAAAGAAAGAAAGAAAGAAAGNAAGAGAAGAGAAGAGAAGAGAAGAGAAGAGAAGAGAAGAGAAGAGAAGAGAAGAGAAGAGAAGAGAAGAGAAGAGAAGAGAAGAGAAGAGAAGAGAAGAGAAGAGAAGAGAAGAGAAGAGAAGAGAAGAGAAGAGAAGAGAAGAGAAGAGAAGAGAAGAGAAGAGAAGAGAAGAGAAGAGAAGAGAAGAGAAGAGAAGAGAAGAGAAGAGAAGAGAAGAGAAGAGAAGAGAAGAGAAGAGAAGAGGGAGAATGGAAAGAAGAGAGAGAGAGTGGAAGGATGTGTGTATGAGCTCTGAGAATGGAAAGAAGAGAGAGAGAGTGGAAGGATGTGTGTATGAGCTCTGAGGTTGTTAATTGAGTATTATGAAAGGTAGTTAGAAAACACACCAGACTGAGAAAACAGAGCCCTCGGACATCTTGATGACTAGAGAAGAATCTCTTACAAAAAAAGAGACCACAGGAAAAGACTCTGATCAGATCAGATAGGAGGAGGAAATGTAACATTTTCCCAGGAAGGAAAGCAGGAGCTGACTAGAGAGAGAAGAGGGAAACTCTGATGCCCATGAAGCATAAAAATACAGAGGCATAATTATTCCAGTTTAGCTAATTTACTCCTGTTTGAAAACTATTACAGATGATACAACTAGTGAACTGTCAGAGGGACTAATGAGAAGTCATTGCAAATGTGTTGTTTTACTGAACTCATCTAACCTCATGTAAAAGGTGGAACTATCAAAACAGATACTCTCATGTTTTGATGTTCTTTTTCCCCCTTCTGGTACTATCCCAGAGAAGTGAAAAATTTCCCTTTCACTTTCAAATATGCACACCCTGATTTTTATAATTAAAAAATCTTGGTTTTGAGCTTTGGATTTCTTTTGTAGTTTTTCAGAATTTTTTCATCTCATCTCCCTCACTGACAACAGATTCACCCAGCAGAGATTTATTTACATTTTTTAATTCATTGTTCCCCTTCCCTTTCTGAATGCAAATTCAGAAAGCCAAACAGCTTACCTATTGGAATGTGAAATCCCATTTAATCTGCACTGTTGCCCAGAATCACTGTACTTTAAGACAGCAAGGATGTATCTCTATTTCAATGTCTCTGTCCATCCTCGTCATCTCTGTTTCTGTATATAATATACATATGCACTTTTCCAGTGCTTTTGAAATGTTTCATCTTATGAATTACTGTGCAAAATGAAAAAACAGTGTGGTGTAGTCTTGCACTGCCTTCTTGTTCACCCTCTGGCACACACAGGAGCACACACACACACAGAGAACCGTGCAGGGAAAGCAGGAATGCAGGCGAGTTTTGACCTTCGGTGTCCACACAATGAGCCGCGGAGGATGCAGAAGGTTGGCTGCTTCTATACAGACCTGCTTTTGTGCTCTTGTCCAGGGCTTGATCCTTGGAGCCCTGTGTGCTCAGTAGACGCCAGAGAGATAGATGTGATCTGTTAGCCTCATCCAGTGCCGGCAGCTGAGCCATTTTCACACAGGCAGGCAGGTATGGCAAAGCCTGGGTAACAGATGAGAACCCATGGGGAGCTCTTGACTATGGAGAATGAAAAATCAAAAGAAACCATATTGGACACAGATACAAAAGGAGTCCCCTGTTCCTTTTCTATCCCTCCTTGTTTCTTTTCTCCTCTTCCTTACCAGGCTGTAATGAATGTGGAAAAACAGCTTCCCCCCTCAAAGTATTTGAGGACGTGTAGATTCCAGATGCTATTCTATGCAAATACTTCCACTCTTCCCTGGCCACAGCATCCTGAGTTAACCCTTCTGTCTAGCTCTTTGCTGCCTGTCCCTTTCCATCCTGCAATAGGAAAGAAACAAAATCCTTAAAAAAACCCCTTAATCATTATTCTCAAAGGAGAGATTTACACCCTAAGTAGTGTATTTGGGCTCAGCACAGCTGGAAAGACAAAGCAGCAGTTAACACATTTCTGGCACTGAAGTTAGTTTAATGTTTTAATCATGTAACATCTTGAAAAAAAGAGGTTAATTCCTAATAGCATTAACACTGAGCTCTTTCTTGAAATCCCTATTTCTATCATACCCAGTATTAGACATTTTTCTTAATGAAAACAGGCTGTGGAAGACTTTTAGCATAAATGCATGCAATTTAGAGGAAATTTAAAAAGCGTACTTAAAGCACAGGAACCTTAAGGACCTGTTCCGTGGACACCTGTGAGTCTTTTGTCTCCCACAGGCAGATTTGTGAGCCTTGCTTCACACCAGCCATAATCTAAAATGTTAGGGTATTAGGAATTAGGGCACTCCTAAATTCTGCTGCTTGGTATGAGCCTTACAAAAAACATTTCCATACCCAAAAAGAAAAGAGAGAGGTTGAGAGAAACAGGAAAAGCTAATCTAACTGAAATTACTTTTCTTCCAAAGGAAAAGAAAAATCTCTCATGAGATTTTATTTACTGAGACTCTTCTACCATCTAAAATTTCTTTCATAGGCTTCTTCTCTGTAATCTCTGAACTCATGGGCACATACCCCAGGATCACCTTAACAGCAGCAGTGAAGCTTTAGGGTTTAGATCAGTATGAACTGCAATTTGATTTACTTCTTCCCTGAAGTTAAAAATGGATCACTTACTTTTGTTTTGACAGATTGATGGTGGGATTTGAGAGATTATGGTAAGAGAGAGAGAGGTCTCAGGTGTGAGCACAGAAGGCTCAAGCATTCAGACATTTATTGATAGAGAGACAGATACATTCTCCTCCACCAAATAAATATGCTTTTTGTATGGCTCTCACACGCTGTGCTTCCCAGCAATAACCCTCTGCATCTGGTCATGTGGGAATAAGATACTTATGAGGATATTTTGTTAGCATTTCCTTAGGCTTCTCAGGGTTTTCTTAAGTTGCAGGATATATTCTGCTCCATGAAATATGTTTTATTTAATTTGCTGTTGAGGTCCTACATGGAGATGATGTGGACTATCTGCATTGATTTGCACTAGATGTCAAGACCACACAATACTTCTTTATGAACTTTACTTTGATCATACACTTCAAAAACATCTCAAAATTTGGGAGTATTACCTCTTGGGATGTAATTCTTGCCTTCCCCTTTCCCTTTTCCTTTCATTTTCCCTTTCCCTTTCCTCTAAAGCCCCATACGTTTGGGGGTGGAGTAGGTGGTTGTATATGTGACTTTGTATGTGGTGATCTGTGCCAGAGTTTGCAAGTGTTTAAATTTCCACTGGGAACCATGTTTTTGTCTGTCTACCTTTCCTCATCTCAACTTTGAGTGCTACAATGACAGCTTACCTGGAAATTTGTGACTGTCATGCCATAGCTTCTGTAACAGCCTCCGCAGGTTCTCCATACCTCCATTTGTTTTCCAGGCTCCCTGCCTTGGGATATAGGTGTCCTTCCAGGCTGCAGCTTCTTTCCCTTCAGAAACCTCTGTTGTCTTCTTTCTGGTATGGATTTGGGATTTAATTTATGATGGTTCTTGAACTTCTGAAAATCTCCTAAACTTAGAAGTTATTCAGCCCCTAAAGACTGCCTTGATTAGCCAGCCTGGTAGGAAAGCTGTCTTTCCAATAAGCTTCACTGCAGAGGTTATCACAAGATCTTTCCTGGGTGTGCTACTTTCTGGCAACAAACATAAAAAATCTCAGACACTGATCTTGGAACTTGGCAGAAGTAATCACCAAAAACTCATAATTAAAAGGAAAGGTCACCCATCAGACTCAGGTGATAAACAGGGACCACCAAATTGTATGGGACATGGACTCTGTGTTTCAGATGCTGCTACAGCAATAGATGAAGTGGGACTTAAGAAGGATGTATGAAAAACACTGAAAAGAGCCATATGAGAAATTTTCTATTGTTTTTGGAAAGATATATGATTTCATGTATGAAAACAGCCTCATAGCTTTTCCAAAGTACATGAACTAGAGGTTCCCCAGCCTGAGAGTGGGCCAGTGCACAGATATTCAATGTGCCTAAAAGGCCGTGTTGTTCTGCTGAAATGAAATTTATTTGCCATAATTACAAAGTAGTACATATAAGAGGCTTTGCTGGAAGTCTGTTTATGGAGGAAGCTTGTTGAAACCTTCTACTTTTCAGAGTGCCTCAGTTTTTAAGAGTTACCAATTCAAAGATACAAAAACAGTCCAGTATATACCATATTTGAACATGTCAACATCATAAAAGGCAATGGAGAGCTCCTTGATCTAATATAGTCAGATTTTCTATATGGCTTGGCACAAAATACTATGAAAGAATCTGAGAATTGGAATGAAAAATACTGTGAGACAGGAAACAAAGAACAAATGTCATTTTGCCATTCGGACATAAGCCAATGATGCTGTCTCCCAAGGTTACACACATTAAGTTTCATGTTGCAAAGCCACTTGGACAAACACTGGTGCTGGGACTAAACAGCTCCCCACAAACTAACATATTGCACAAGATCAATTCAATTTGGAAAAAATCTGAGAAATAGAAATGCTGTCAATGTTCATTTGAGTGACTGGGAAATGAAATATGCATCTTGCATTTGAAAATATTTTCTTTAAAAATATAAGGATTTATCTTCAAATGCTATATTGTGCTATATTATGCCTTATCATTGGAAAAAAAAATTGAAATTTAAACATTGTGTAGATAAAGTATTTTGGGTAAGCCAAACAATTCTTTTCTGTAATTCTCCTTTGCAGACAATTTCAAAATAAAAGCACATGGAAGACAATATATAGTATGTTGGCAAAAGAACTGTGGTGGCAAGAATTGAAAAGTTTATCAAAGGAAAAAATATTAGACATATTAGAAGAAAAATAACAACGTGTTACTACAGTCAAATAAACAATATTAAGGTGCAATGAAAAATTGACAGGAATAATATCGAGACCAGTACTGGCTCCTGTTTTTAGAACAAAACAGGTAACAAAGAGCTTAAAAAGTCTGGATTGCCTTATTTAGAAAGGTAATTGATCCCAATCACCCATAATAGAGCAGATAGAGCTGGTGTGTCATCTGATAAGGTATTTCTAGAGTTTCAGAGCAAGTAGCTCTAGTGAAACCTGCCTTAGAGAGAACCTGCCTTAGAGAGACAGCATGATGTGTCTGAACAATGGTTGTGATTTGAGGATTTGTGTATTAGAAACCCCTGGTGCTATTTTGCAAAGTGCTGGGGTGGAGCAGGTCTGATGGAGAGAAAAAATGGTTCATAAAGAAGTGAAATTGGTTCATTAATGAAAAGCAAATTAGACGATGGAAGAGGACATTTCCAACTTGTTCAGACACTGAGACGTTTGCCCACATGTCCCAGTATTTTGGTCCTTCCTTGATCCCTGGCACCATCTCAAACCAGCTCTGCCTGACAGTGCTGCCATCATGATGGGTTTGAGAAGTGTTAAATGTACTCCAAAACAAAATGCAGCACTGGTAGATTTAAAACAAAAGATTGGTTTATTTATATATTTTACTTTTGACAGCTCACTTCTTTTTCCCCTTTCCTGTCTATGATCTCTGTGCAGAATTATTTGATTATATATTGTCACATCAACCTCTACATATAAAGTACAGGAAATGTCTCTCTTCATGATCTGGTGGCCGAAAAGAACTGCAAATTCATGTTAGATTCACCTGCTGAGCAAATTCCCTTTCTAAATCTGCATGACAGCAGCAACAAAAAGGTCTTGGAACTTCTCAGCATAGGAGAGAGTTTAATTACAGGCTTGGGTTAATTATAAGCAAGAAAAAAAATTTAAATGTTCCATTTAGGAAGCATGAGGCCTCCCTTTGTGCTTCATAGGAGTGTTTAGAAAGGGTTCTGATTAAACACCCAAACAAGGAGGAGTCAATGTCAGTGTTGTGCTGTCACATGAAGGGTCACTTCCTTCAGTAGTCCAGCAATAGCCCAAAATGCTGCACACTCAAAGTGCATTCAGAGCTCAATATAAGCTTTGTCAAGTTTTCCTAGTTTTCCATATTTTATGTCTAGTGCAGAACAAGCTGGGGTCCTGTGCATGCAGGTTGACTTGTCCCACAAGTTAAAGAAGAAAGAAAATAATTATGGGAGATTGTTGTTCCCAGCCCTGCAAAGTACACATGGAAAATCATGTCCAGAACAGTGCAACTCATGTCCTGCATGGTGTCATCTATGGGCTGGGCAAAACAATTTAGTTTCACTCAGACTCCATACACTCTAGTTATTATTTATGGCATTTTAATCTGTACTTCCCCACCAGTCTATGAGCATTAAAGAAATGGTTTCTCATCATTATGGTGCCTTGTGACAAGAAGGATGGTGCTGAAGTGGCTGACATCACCTCTCCTTGCTCTGCAACATATGAGGTCATTTACCCATCATATTCATTCTCCTGGAAAAAATATAACCAGCAGCTCCCATGCCAGCCTGTTTTGGGAGTTCTTCCTTACCCGAGTTGTATTCTGAGCATGAAGTGGATAAACTCAATCAATGCAAAAAAGGCTCATTGATGTCAAACTGGCAGTTCCTGGTCCCAGATGTGTCATGCTCAGTTAGTGAATAACAGAGTGTCAAATAAAGCAATAAATCTTCTTACTTGCTGACTGCTATGCAGGGCTGTCATGAGAACACACTCACATGCTCACTAATTCTGTGTGATGAGTGAGCCTGGCTGCATCCCCATAATTTCCAGAGGCCAGCAGAGAGGTGCAAACATATTGAGTTGGGATGACTGCTGGATCAGTATCCCTTTCTCAGCACCTTGAGGCCACAGTTGGAAATTTGACAGGAATATGCCAGGGAAACACTGTCAATTTTAAACTGAGTCTTGGCAAGGCTGTTCGTGGTGCAAGGTGGAGCCTAGAGAAAGAAGGAATTGTACAGATGAGCTGTGTGTTTCCTAAATAACTGACAGTGTTCTCACTTCTTAGCAAGCATTCGTGCTGAGGAACACTCTAGAGTGCTCTGGGAAAAGGGTAGTGACAGACAAGGCTCAGAGAGGAACTCCAGTATGAGTATGAGTATGACCACACTGAGTTCCTCAACCACGTCTGCATGAACCCTACTGAAAGAAAAGTGAACTCAATATTTGGGGCCAACCAATCTTTGAGAACTGTGTTGGATCCATGGATAAGAAAGCTGAGCCATTTGGACTGTTAGGCAAAACCCACTGATTCACAACAGACAAAAGGCTGCCAAAGAAGTCCCTGGGTAAAAGCATGACAGCAGGGAGTCCTAAATATCTTAGGGACATTTCAGTGGGAAGGCAAAACCCCAACGGGTTGTTGCACATTTGGTATCACTGCCACATGGCAATGACTCCCAGGTGATAATGGACTGCCTGATTCTGACTAATGTCAATTTCTGTTATTCAAACTCCAAAACTGGTTGTGTTAGGACTGACAATTGAGATACTTCAAAAAACTCTTACATCATGCAAGGACACGGATATCAGAGGTGGGACCCATTAAAAATTAGGCCACAACTTTTTTTAGTGTAATGTATAGGCAGAGGTTCATGTAGATAAATCAATGTGAACATCCTCAAGATGCAAAGCTTGAGTTTTAACAAGTGCTGTTTGCTTAAGCCCCTTGTTGCAGTGGGTTTTGCCTGTGTCCATGCTTGTGTGTGGTAGCTGAGCTATGCTCTATGGATTCAGTGAAGAAAGTCAGACTTGCCCCACATTATACCTTGCTCTTCTATTCAGTTTGGGTAAATTATGATGCAGATTCATCATCTCCTTTTTTTCTGTTGGCTAAGCCCTGGGTCAATTTAACACTGGGGTGTACTTGAGAAAAGAAGCAATGCTGGAGGCAGACAACAGACAGTTTTTAAGTTCCCTGGAGATGGCCAACACTTAATGTCTCTGAGGACCCAGAATTAGCACTGGCATGAAGTGTCAGTGCTTGAAAGTAAATACCAACAATCAACAAGATAAAATCATGCTGCACAAGTGTTTCACTTTCAAATAGTTCCTGTAGCTTCCATTCACTGAAGCACTTGATTCTATGCCTCATTTCAAAGCTTAATTTTCAAAATTAATCTAACAGGACATCTGTACATGCACTTAAGCTGGAACAGAAGTGGGAACCCTGCTGGGCAGGGCTGGGCACAACTGCACCCTTTGGCCAGCAGCAGTGGTGTTGGGGAGCTTGGGCAGCCTGATGCTCACTTATGATGTGCCTGCTAGATTCTGGGGGGGGTTCTGCTGTTAATGACAGCACAAGACGAAGAGACACAACCCTGAAAGACTTCAGTTTGTCCCTGGAAGCATTTACAACTTGGCTCTCTCTCCTAACTCAAATATTCTGTCACTTTAAAGGAGGTAAAGGGGGTATATAGAGGGAAAAAATGAGGAAATGCAGCAAAGGCTTTGATTTGTCTGCGGCATAAAACTGGATTATAATGTCATTTGCTAACTGACAGATCATTTAGTGTCCTGGAAGAGTCTGTTTTCACACTGCTGAAGCTCTCACAGGGGAATTCTGTGTGGGCTCCTTATTGTCAGAGCTATTTTTCACCCAATTTGTTTCCAAATGATGTCTAACCTGAGGTCTTCCCACTGAGAGGGCTTTAAGCAATGATTAATGAGAAGTGTTTTGCCAGACCCACCTGGGGAATGGCCCATCTGCGAACTCAGGTAAGATGGAGCTGCCTACAAGGCACTGGCTTGTGAATGGCAGGCAGCTTCCCATGGCTTGAGGCATAGCTCACAGCAAAGGCAAGGTGTACTCTGTCTGTCTCAGTGATTCACAGAAGGACTGGAGATAAATGTCACTCACTCTACCATTAGCATCTAGCTTGAAGAAACAATCTCCCTCTCTGGGGACTGGTCCCCTTTCTGTTCCATATTCAATTATATTATGCATTCAGCCTATGTACAGCACATACCTGGGATGTGTTTGAAGTGGCCTGAGATCTCCACACGTGCTTAAGCCTATTTAAAGATGGCAAATTAAAGCAGGTACAGCTGCACATAACTACCTGGCTTTCAAATACTTTTCTTATTTGAGCTACAAGCTATTGTCCCTTCCTTTCAGTGGTGGCTCTGGATGCAGCCACCCATTCACCCCTACCTACCCTATGCAGCATGGTAGATCAAGTGAGGAAACAGTGATTTTTAGTCCACATTCATTTTGTCAATTGGGCAATTTCATTCTGCCAGAAAATCCAATTATCCCTGACCTCCAAAACAGAGATCTTTCCAGACTTCAGCCTCTTAGTTACATGTAGATGGGACAACCTTATCTTTTACTGTCCTGAGAGACTTCTCTTGTGCATAACATTACTAATAGTGAACGTGAATTTCTTGGTAGCTGCCTAAAACAATCATTAAAATGCTCACATAAAAGTGAAGAAGCCCCGAAAATTTGGTTTCTCTCTGTATTTATGAGGCTGAAATCTGAACATATTTCTTAGAGAATAATTTCCCTCCCCTGATTTATGTGGAAGCTCCAGGCTCAGTTATCATCTGGAAATACATTCCTATACAGTCTGTGTCATTTAAATGCAGCATCCTACTGTCCCGTCTGTCAAGACCAAAACATAATGGGTCCAACTGTCTATGAATAAAACAGATTGTTTGTAGGGAATATTTATAGCCGATAAAGACAAGAGTTTGTATTGGCAAAAGCCGTCCTTCTTGTAAATAGCTGGAGGCTCCCAACATCCCCCAACTTTCAGCAGCGTTTATTCTGTTGAATGTGGATCAAAAACATTCCTCACTCACGGCTTGGCAAGACCACTTTGACAACGGTTTTCTAACCAACTGTTGTGACACCAGCAGTGCATTTTGCCTGAAATTTCACCTGCAAAGCAATGTCCCACTTTCTTTAACTACTTCTCATGCCAACAACATGTTTACCATGATTTAGATGTCTATTATACGCATGAACGACTTGTCTACATAATTTCATCAAAAAAATGAACCCTCATAAGTGGCACAGATGCTGGTATGATGGTAATCAAATTAGTTTTTGGACAGGTTTATGGCCACTTGCTGTCAGTTAAGCTCTCTTTGGCTATCTTCACTCCTAATACAGTTTTGATGGTGATTAATGGCTCCATTAATACACTGTTTGTGCTGTGATAGACACCACATTATGGTCTTGTTTGCTGACCACAGCTGAGCATGTATTTTTGTAAACTCAGTTCTGAAGAAAATATTAATCATATTTAATATGTCACCGTTACATATTGCCACGCAGAGGTCACACAGGGAGACCTTGTCCTTCTACTTCCCTCACCACAGATGAGCTTCTGGGCTGCTAAGAGAGGCAGAAGATCCATGAAGAGTGTGTTTGGATTAAATGTTCATCAAGTTTCCTCAGGCTGGGAACATGCCAAGTATCTCACTACAATGGTTTTTCTTGTCTGTGCTGCCATGCTGCTCATCCTCCTTTTCTCTCTTGCATTCTCCCAACTTAATTTCTTTGTCTTGAGATACCGGAAAGATGGCTTGGGTTTTTTCAGTGATTTTTTTCCCCTTTTCTAGATCTGATCTCTCTCTGCTCATTTTAACATTCTCTTCTCAATTCTTTCTCTTTCACTGGCTCTTCTGAGCCATTCACTATCAACAAGTGAGTCTGATCAAACCATTTTTAACTCATTTTGATCTATTTCCACTCTGCCACTAACTCTGTGGAAAGAGGGTAAAAACCTGATATTTCACTTGGAGTATATAACACAATAAGTTGTTGGCCACAGTAGTGATGGACAAGTTACACCTGGAAGGCAGCTTTGAAAAGTAGAAGCTGCTACTGAATTTCTCATCATACATGCTGGGGCTGAGTGCAAGAGCAATGTCTGGGTGAACTTCTGATATTAAAAAAGCTGTAGCTAATTTTTAACCCAAGTGTAATTGTGGAACAGACACTATCTGGAAGCAGTGCTGTGGACCCTGGCATTTTGCCATTCACCCTCAGATCCCTGCATACCCACAGAAGCACACATGTATACTCTCAAACTACTTGCTTGCAAATGAAACAGTGCATAGCTCTGGAACAAACCCAGTTTTTTTCAGTCAATGAGGAACAGAAAGTAAGCTATGACCCTGGAAAGAAGCAAATGAATGAATGAGAGATATTTGCACAAATTCTTTTAAGTAGTTGAAATATTTGTGCATATGTGTGTGTGTGTGTTTTGGTCGTTGGGGTTTTTTTGTTTTCCTCCTGCAATTAAGCCTAGTTTCTTTCCAGCCATATTTGATTTTTATGTTCATCTGTGCACTTGCCTAAACCCCACCCACTTGCTCCTCTGCAAATATTTATTATGCAAATGGTTTGTTTTGAATTGAGTGATCTGAGCAGCTGCCCAATTCTGCATAACTGTTCTTTAGGAAAATTGCAGACTAGCTGGGTAACATATTACTGAACTAGTTAAATAGTTATGATTGGTGTTGAATTGCTATAAATGCTCCTTGTAGAGTTCTGTTTTCCAAGAGTGATGTTTAGGCTTTTTCTGCCTACAGTTACCTCAAACTGTATCCCACTCTTGGGCCAGCACCTGTGATGCTCTAGATCTTTTCCTGGAAGTAATGGCTGTGCCCACTTTCTTTATATCCAATAAATTTCCTGGAATATTCCTTTGCAGAGTCAATCAGGGTCCCATTTGCCACTAAAATAGTTTTGAACTTTTCTTTACTTTATCTCTGATAATGAAAATCCTTATTAAGCGCTGTTACTAAATGTCCGTTCCTCTACAAATTCTGAATCCTGTCTGGTCCATGTGGTTTATTTCCAGATGAGTCCAGGAGACAAAAACATGGAAAAAATTGAGAACTTCCATGCTTGGAAGAGACAGAATTGAGGGGTGTGATGGGACAGATTTCACAGCACAGCCATCTAGATGGAGCACAGGAAAGTCTCCAGGTAAGGCAGTTGAGAAGAGAGAAATACTAACATCAGGCAGAGATTACTCATTTCATTTGCTCATATTAAAGGTACCCTAAGAGATTATTGAATATCTCTTCTGCATGCAAACACACAAATCAACATATGCTCAAATATGCATATTTGTGCACGTGGGTACTGACACACAAATATGTACAGTTTCTACTGGACAGTACCTCATGGGCTTTCTTGGACCTCTCTGTCACCTGATTCCCCCTTCCTTTGTTCCTCTTTAGCTTTTGCTAAGGTAGTCACATGCTTCCTCATTTTTTTCTGAGTACTACATAAAACCATAACTCCAGAAAATATCCTCCAGTTTGTCTGATACAGCACTGTTATGAAATCAGGGGAAATAACCAGAAGCCAAAGTTATGTCACAGGCTGTTCTTCATTATCCTGCTACATTGGTGGTTCTCCCTGTTTATTACCTGCCTTTCACAGACCTGTCATGAGACCTTGGCATTATTTCTTAACCTGTTTCTTAAAAAAGTGAAAGAGATCTTGTTCTTCCTTTCCATAGTGGGGTCCCCTTCCCACTTTTCATCCCCTGGCCCTAAAATAGATATTATTAGTGTGTTGTAAAATAACTTCTTTTGCATAAGAGCAAACATTTTTCAGTCTATTACAGTCTCAGCTATGAAAAGCAGTGTTGTTTCAGTGAAATAATACATATTGATACTTTGTTTTAGAGTTTAATCTAAACAAGACATATATCTGAATGTAACAGAAAAAAAGGCTTTTAATTTTAATTAAGTGATTGAATACAACCAACATTTAACCATTTCTGAATAATTCCCTTTGGGCCATATCCTTCTCAAAAGAAATAACAAAAACACCAAGAGTTCAGAATTCCCAGTTTCTGTATGAATACATAAATTAGCTCACGTTACTTTATTTGTATATTTCTTGGTCACTACGTTTACTTCTTCTCTCACCTTTTAAGTGGAGAGATTATATGTGTTACATATACACACATACAGTGCAGACACAGATGCACATAAATGGTCACACATACATTTACATACTTCTACTCATAAACTCCCTCATAAAAAAATCATTAAACTCATGCTTGCTGATGACTTTTGTCACTCCCATGTAGAAAGACTGGCTGATGGGATGGAATATTCCAGTATAACTCAATATTTAAGAATTTTCTGATACTTAAAATTCAGCTAAAACTACCATGTTTACAGGTAGGTATACACATTTTCTAGAGAAAAAAAGTCTGATTGTATCTTGCCACACCTGCATATAATATGAGACCAGGAAGAATCTGCAACCTCTTTCTACCTTGGATGTCCAAGGTGACAGCATAAAGAATCCCTGGCACTGTTATCTTTGCCAAAGGCTGGTGAGATGCTTCACATGAAAGAGTTCAGAATCTGCCTGATGTCCTCACAGCTTTCTGTTTCATGAACACACACAAGATATCTTTGTGGAAAGGAGGTTTTTAGTGTTATCTTAGGAGGATTGGGATGAGAAAAAAGAAAAACAGTCAACACCAGATCAGAACTGATTGTGGGTGTTTTGAGTCCTCAGAGAAAAGGTGTTTCTCCCCAGTGCCACCAAAATCCAGGGGTGTCACTGCATGTGGCTGTGCTGGGAACAGGCATGGTTCCATCCCTGGGCTGGCTTTCCTGGTGAGCTCTGCAGTCCTGCATTCTGAACCCAAACAGAGCACCTCCACCTGACACACCACGTGCATCTGTGGTCTCACTGTGGGAGGCTCCCAGGTTCAGGCAATGGAAGATGGAATAGAAGCATTAGATGCTTTGGTTTGACCCCTGCCCCCAGACACCCATTTTTCACCCAGTTATTCCTCTAACCAACCAATTGACTGTGTCTGGGCTGAGCACAGCTCTTGTTTGGCTGCAGCTTAGTCGTTACCCAATGTCATGGAAGGTCACTTAAAATTTAAGAGACAAAGATTTTCTTGTCTAGAATATATTTAGCAATACATGGAGAAACAAATTACCAGTGGTAGCTGTCCCTTTAAAATCAGGCCTTCCTGAGCACACAAATAAAGGGCCAATAAAGACATGCAGATAAAAACTCACAAGATCTCTGAAGGGTGTATTTCAGTTCTGAAGGAAAGGGCTATAACAGGTGAGCATACCATGAACTTGTCAACTACCTTCATTTAAAGACTGGTTAATTTTTCTCACTAAAACAGCTTTCAAATGGAAAACCACTGGTTTTGACTAAACATTTGTAAAAAGTGTTTTATTTTCCTAGAATATGTCCAGGGCTTAATAAAACCTTTTGCATGAACACGGACTAATTTTTAGGCCTCAAAACTCAGTTTCCCAGAGGAAAATAAATCAAAATGAATGCTATGAGGTTCAATAAATAAATAATTTATACTAAGTTATTTTATTAAGACTAATCTGCCCTCTGCCTTGAACTATGTGAAGCAGATGGAGTCCATTTAAGAGCAGAATAATTCAGTAATCCTTTTAACATCCCAGTGCCTTTGCTGTTATTCTGACACACTCTTTGATCACCTTTTTGTAGAATGGATGAGATAGAAAATGCTGTGATATAACCCTGTTTTTCTCCCTTCTTGCATCCAAACTCCAGTGCTTGCTAGAGTCTGTTCCAGTACTTTGGTATCATTTTAGCCCCTGAGATGCACTACTGTGCTGTGTTATTTTCTCAGTTGTTCTCTCGTTCATTGTGCAGGAAATCCTTCATCTGACTGAAGTTTCTAGCTCACCAGGTCAGTGTGAGACTGGCAGGCTTCATGGAATGGCACAGCCCACCAGATTTCACAAGAGGCACTGGGGACACAGCACACCTAGGACAGGGCACCAACTCAGCTTCTGCTTGAGAACAAGACATGGCTTAGTCTATGGCTATGAATGTTATGGAAAAAATAGGTCTGCAGCTCTCTTTGCTTCAGTTTTGGGTATTCACAGGCTGCAGCAGGTTGTGGTTCTTCTCCACAGCGCTAACCAGATTTTCTTGTTCTGGCAGGGGGAAAAATCATTATTGCAAGTCTTCAGAAGACAAGAATAATTTTCAAAGAGTTGAAGCACCATCATACCTACTGCTAAGGGTGGTGATATTGTTTGTCTAGCCACTTCAAACCATTTTTTCAGATGGTGTCAAAGTAAAATAGTTTTCTATAATGAAACACGTTGTAAATGGATGGTGGGGCTGGGGGGGAGCTGGAAGAAAGAGGAATCAAATTACATTTGGAAACAAAAGCTTTAACTTCTGGCAACTAGACAATTAGTTTTTCTTTCTGTTGTTGGTCCTCGTGGTTTCATCTGTAATATGTATGGTGATTGTTTGCAGCCTGGCAACAGTGTGAAGTTGTGTGGGGGAGGGAAATCCCTAGCCCTTGTTAGCTGCGATCCAAACTTCAAAGGCTTTGGGGACATTGAGCAGACAGGTTTCAGCCGCCGTTAAGGCAGACATGCGAACAAAAGGGCTCCTTCCATTGCTGTGGAGCAGAGGTGACTTTTTGGCCCATTTTTGTTGTTGTTTTAATTTTGTCAGGAGCTGGGGGGAGGAAAGCTCCTGGCACCAGGGACGATGTTTTCTGCCCATGACTGCGTGCCCTTCTCCTTTCCACGTCAGAAGCAGATATGGGCATTTATGGCCCCATAAATCACGGGCTAAACCATACATGAGCAGCTGGTACATGTGCTAATAACTATAATTATTAATCATGTCGATTTCACACCCTTCAAATTTCCGCGCGGGGCTTTCTGCCGGAGAGGCAGCCCCGGCGCCTTGAGCTGCTTATGGTATGAAAATATGATGAGCTGATGGTCTTTGATGATTGTCCTATGACAGTATTGATCTCCCTACAATTGGGTTTGTGGGGTATCGCTACCCAACAAAAGTGGCTCTCCTCGCCTCCTGGTATATATCATTGTCACACATGCCCCATTGTTATCGAGGGGAGTGAATTACTTTCAGTATTCGTCCCAGTCTTTAGCTACTAGGTCACCATTATTCTAGCCTTATGTCAGTGTGGGGACATTTACTTTGATGTTTTCTTTTGTATCTTTCTTAGGGTGAAAGCATTTGACTATATAGAGCTGCTCAAAAAGAAAAAAAAAAAAAAAAAAAAAAAAAAAAAAAAAAAAGAAAAGATACCGGGGGGGGGCCGGGGGGGGGAGC
>VZRX01007491.1:0-31010 GCA_013398075.1 Notiomystis cincta | reverse complement strand
CAAAAAAACCGCCCAAAAAAAAAAAAAAAAAAAAAAAAAAAGAAAGAAGAAAAAGTCAGCAGTTCAGGTTGGGGTGCCTGGTGGGAGCCAGGGAAATATTCCTCACAAGCACAGGCGTCTGACCTCCCTGGTCCTTGGTGTTGGCTGCCTTTGCCACTGAGAACTTCACCCCAGCAGCAGCATAAACACCGCATCCAGCCCCAGCTAGGCCCTGGCTGGTGACTCTTCAGCCACCAAGGAGGACTGAAAGTGAAGCAATCTTCTCCCAGCCTCACTGCAGTGGCAAACTCTTCCCACTGCAGGGCCTTTCCCTCACTAGCGCTTGGCTGTTTAGCAGAAGCACAGACAGTGAGATGTGGCAATGCACCAGAATCAGCTTTATGATGACATTGCTGGAGGACTAAAAATAGTAGAGACAACAACAACCTCCCTTAAAGCCAAAGAAGCCTGTTGGGTGGTGGGAGCACACCTCGGGCCAATCTGCTAGGTTACGTGACACTGTGGTGGCCAATCGTCTCCCACTGGCCTGAACAAGGGCATGGGACTCTCCCCACTTGTTCCGAAATCTGCATGGCCCCCATCAGGCAGCTTCTAAATTGCTCCTGCTGTCTTTACAGCTGCTCCGTTCCACTGACCCCCAGAAGGGCCCAGGGATTGTCAGGAAAAATTTCTATTAATCAGGCCCAAACAGACTGTTACAATTTCACACTTTTTCTCCCGTCATTTCACACATTTAATGAATTTTGGGGTCTGCTACGTTCAGAACAGTTACTCTCAAGGCCACAACAAAACAAATTAATTAAAGTTATGTACAAAAATAAAATCCCGAGGAAAACAAACACTCACACACACACACACACACACACACACAAGACTGACAGCACCAGGACAGGGAGCACTGCTTCCAAACTGTTGCTTAAACAGACCTGGAAAAGTGACGAATGGGAATATCGTACAATCCAGGCAGCAGATTCCTGTCTACTCTGGGCCTGATCTTGCCCTGTTTTTAACAAGAGGAATTTTGCATTTCACATCAGTGTGAGCTAAATAGGTTAGGAGTCAGTTACAAAACACACAAACCTTGTTGGCTTCAGGGCTGTCGCCCACTCGCAATTACCCAGGATTAAATGACAGCCCACTATGTCAAAGGGCTGCATGATCCCACAGCTGGTTCATGTAAGGTGCTCTTTCTCCTGGGGGCATAAACACATCATGGCTGCTGGTGATCAGGGGTGCCCAGACTGGAGTGCAAGTCCCACCTCCTAGGCCACCACTTTCACTCCATATGGTGGTACTGGAGTCTGCTGGGAAGTGGTGGCTGGGACAGAAGGAGAGCAATGTGAGAGCAGGGCAGGCTTCACAGACGTGAAGGCTGAATTTCACAATCCTTATGTTCAGCCTTGGGTGTGCTGCACAGGCCAGTAACTTCCATCTTCAGGTCTCTAAAGCTACTCTCAGAGGTAGTAGATGGTAGTAGATGACCTTTACAAAGGTCATCAGAGAGGCCAAGAAAGTACTCATTGCTCTGGACTGAGGGCAGGAGAAGCACCTCCCCTCACTTTGACATCCTCTCTAGCCATATGAGACATGATGCTCTTGAGCTCTGCCCATGACATTCTATATATCTTCTCTTTCCATTTTCCCCCTGCAAGTCCAGTGCAGTGCAGGAAACAAGCAGCAGAAAGGAGTATAAGCATTTAACCACAAGAACAGCCATCTAGGGTAGAGAGCAGTATAAATCAGTCCAAAAAGTAAGATTATAATGCCTCTCATTGGACATCCATTAGCAGCTGCAGCCCTCCAACATCTCTGTGCCCATGTGTTCCCTCCCCATGATCTCTGCCTGCTGCTCTCCCCTTGTTACAGGCACCCCAAGGCAGGCATACCCTACTCAGTGCACCCCAGAGACTACAAGAGAAACACGTGTGGGGTGGGTGCACTGAGTCTAGGACAAGCACTGAGGGTGGGACATGATATCCCTCAGCCTTTACTGAGTGCTGCAGATTGTTGGATTTAACATGTTATTTAGCAGGCAAATGGACTTGACAGCTAACCAGTGAGGTCTCAGCTTGATGTACTTGGAAGGGATGAGCAGACAGAGGTGCTCTGAGCCCATCTGGAACCACTGGATCCATCTCATCAGTGAGACAGCTTTCAAGAGTATGGCTCAGGTCAGGGAATGCAGACCAGCCATGAGAGGAGACTCTTTGCTTCCCAAGGGTCACCAGAGAATAGCAGGATTTTATTTTGTGTCATGTTGTCAGCATTGGGTACCTTAGGCTCGACCCACTACCTCTGGATTTCCTTTGTGGAAATACATGCTTTTTGAGATTTCTTATGTATCTAGCAGAGTACCACTTCTTATTCTTCCTTGGAAAAAGTAGGCAACCCTCTCAAACATCCAACCCTTCACCAAACAGTGTCCTATCAGGAACTGCAGACTGAACAGTCTTAAACCCATGCCCTGAATCAGCCACAGAGTCTCACATGTGGATTATTGCCCAATCCATATTCCATCTCCTCCGTCCTTCTGGCAACCTGACCAAGAAACCTGTCTGGCCAATCTAACCCCTTCATGACAAGTTTGTCATGTGCTAAACCTATGTTTGCCAATATTAATTCTGAGCTCACTTTTGGTTTTGCTTAACTGAATTATTTACCATCTCCTAATTCTTGACATACTGGCCTGACAATCTCTGTAAGGAGCCTTTCAAATGCAGCAGATTCATCTATAGAGCCAATACATTGCTTTAAAAGGAGGAGGCCTTCTCTTGGTCAGCCATCTATCATTATCTCTCCATGCCTCCACACAGGCACTCTTTTATTTTTCTCCTCTGTGTGGTAGCTGTCTCTATCAGAGGCTGGGTGGCCAGGACTAAACTGGTAACTATGATCAGAGTGTGGCTCAGGCACCCCCCATGGTTCCCCCCAGCCCCAGATTGTAGTTCACACCTGCTGCAAAGCTCTGTTAGAGTTAGGCAGTGCTTACCTAGGCAATGCCTCCCTTCAGAGCATAGTGTGAAGCACAGATTGTCCCTGGAGGGTGCTGTGGGCTAGGTCATGGGGAGAAGAGAGTTTAATCCTAAGGGCATGAGCCTCATGTGCCATTTAGTCTTGGAGCCAGGAAAAGCAGTGATGGTGCATTTCCTTTGGTACAGATGTCACCTGCAGACCTCATAAGAGCTCCTATGCCCGCTATGTAAACAGTCTAGAGCTCAGTTTCAGCCTGGGGGGCCACAGAAATTGCCCAGATGCCCAATATCTGAGGTAAATTATTCTACCTTGACTTTACCAGATTAGTCTTGTTTCCTCTCCTCTAGCATATCTTCTTGCTGCAAATGGATGGCAATATGGATGCTCCCCCAACAGCAATTCCAGCCCACCCCCATCCCCTGACTCTCACCAACTGGACAGAACAAAGGACCCTCTGGAAATCCCCTGGCAGACAAGGAACTAAAGAGGTCTTGGTGATGAGCTGAGAGCACAACCTCAATATCTGCACAGCTCAAATTAGTGAGGATCAGCATTTCCCCATAAGAGCACATCCTGCTCAGCCTGATAGACATCCTTTCTAAAATTCCCGTTGCAGGCCAAGGTGGTGGATGTCTTTTCTTTGTGTTTCTTTTCAAGTTGCATCACCACATTCAGCCCAGTACCCCCACCCCTGCCCTCCTGATGTGCTCACTTTAAGAATACCCCAAATATCCCCTGTGCTTGCTGATTACTAGCTGTGCCATTACAGACTCTTTTCAGAAGGATGCTCAGTACCCTTGAATAAACTGCTTCTGAGATGTGACATTGAGGGATGGAAGAGTTTAAATAAGTTTACAATAGCCTGAAGCTGATAGGCATCCTGGTCCCTATCCATTTAGGCAGTACAGAAAGTCAGAGCTCTCTGGAGGGCTAGGTAATGGTTCTCAGAGTGTCTAAAATTAGATGTAGCACATTTGGGCACTACTGGGCATTATCCAAGCTACAGTGAATCCCCATTTCCTGAACATAACTTTATTGCCAATGTCTATAGCTAAAATGTCCCACAGTTGGTTTCTTGAATAGAAAAGGCATCTATGCATTATCCCTTCATGGATGACAGTACTCCTGGAATGTGGTAAAGATTTGCCTAGTGGTCTTTGTCTCACACTCTGCAGTCTCCCTCACACTCACACTACCCCAGATTTCTAATGCTGGTGTCTCTGGGCTACCACATACAGCAAAGTGGGGATTCAGATTTCTCTGGCAGAAAACTGAAAGTACTGCATTTGCACCAGTGCTCTGCCTGGTGCTTTTCCCTGGCAGCTTCCCTTCCAGGCTGAGGGATCAAAGTGGGTTCATTTGCTGTACTTCTGCCCAAGCTTCTTGGTGCTGTGTTATGGAGGATTGGACTAATGGTGAGGTGCCGGTGTTTAATGTGTTACACAGATCAGACTAAATTTTTCTATCATGAATCTTTATTTATTGGGGTTTTGTTGTTATTGTTGTTAGGTTCTTTTGTTTTGTTTTGGATTTTGGCTGTGGTTTTATTTTAAGAAATTGAACAACATGTTGTCTGATAGAGGAAATTATTGCATGTGGTTTTGGTCTGTGTATGAGACGGAAGTTTCTGAGTTGCAACTACATTGTTTCAGGACTTTCCGTTCTTGGCTGTCACTCCTTTCCTATTCCAACGCTGCTTGTTTGCTTTCTGTCTCTCTCCTCCATCCTTCTATTTTTTTCTAATACATGTAGTGTTGCAAGGAGAAAAAAAAAATAAAGGAAGGAAAGATGGAAAAGAAATAATGGGGGGGAAAATAAAGCAAAGATTTTTAAATGCACTCCTTCTCAGGCCTTCACTCTACACTTTCAAGAAGATGAACTCTTCTGATTTCAGAAACCCAGTTTCTTTTTCCATTAGCTTTGGGGAGGTGGATCAAGATGCTTGTGCATGAGCAGGGTGCTTCAGTGCCAGTCTCCATGTCCACAGTGACTGAGTGTTCTTCGATAGCCCTCATCTGTGCACTACCCCAGCAGGGACAGTCACAGCAGCAATGCTCCCCTTCTCTCACTTCTGCCCTCCTAAATCTGCTTTTTCACCACACAAATAAGCAGAGAGGGCAATTAAACAGCACTCATTCTCTACCACTGGAGGTTTTCCACCCTCCCCCTTAAGAAATGAGCTGGCTCCCCTCGCTGGGAGCAGCGTTTCAGAAACGCTTGCAAAGGAGCTGAGGCTCACAAGCCGGGGCTGTCGTTTTTATTTGCCCACCGCTTCCGTGGGGTGGGGAACAACAAAACGCCAGGAGAAGGAGCAGGGCCGGGTGAATGGGCTTCCTGGAGGCTGGCTGGCCCCAGGGTGCAGTAGGTGTATAAAATGCCATTCAAGCGATTCAGGCCAAGAGGGTGCGGCGGACGGGCAAGGCTGCTCCCTTTGAAGATGCTTCTGTCGGGCTGGAAATACAGGAGAAAAGCACAGCTTCTTTCAGCTGTCCCCTTTTGTGTGCTTTCCCATACGAAACTATGTTGCCACCGCTGCTCTGCACTTTGTTATTATGACAGGAAAAAATGAATTTCTAATGAGGTATCTGTGCCAGCTGCAAGCACCTTGTGGATCTCCGTGGCCCAGGAGCTTTGTCAGGCGGCCCTTGCTAAATGTGAACCAGCCTGGGGGAGGACGAGACTGTCAAAGCACAGCCCCTGTGAAAAACCCTTTTCTGTACAAATCCAAACAAACGGAAACACCCCGGTTTCCCTAATAAGCTATGCTGTGACATGTCCTCATTTCACAGTGATCGACTCCAGGGACAGAAAGGGCTCAGGGAGGCTTTAACAATGTGCAGGGAGCCCTGAGTTTTAAAGGCAAGGAATGGTACATGTAAAATTGATTAATACCCTCTGATTCCCAGAAGGCTTTTCATATGCAATGCAGAAAATGTTTTGCTTAGCCCCTAAAATGCAGCTGCATCTCCCAAAGCCTGCATCAGCTCTCAGGAAAGCCGCAGGAGCACAATCACTTTGGAAAACTCTGGAGAGAGGGTACCACATCCACCATCTGCTTCAAGCTGCTGGGCAGGCTGAGGGAGCTCGTGGCTGCTCCCAAAGAGGATTTCAGCAGCCAGTTCAGAGACTGAAGTTTCAGAAGTTGTTCAGATGTTGGCTTAGCCAAGCAGCACAGATATGTATTTGCTTTCTTGTGGGCTCTCCCACACAAGCGGCTCCCCTGTGCCACATGAGTGGCTCTTCAGTGTGCTTTGGGCAGTGCAGGGCCACTGAGACCAGCATTGCTCTCTCCAGCAGTGGTGGGGCATGTGGGGTTTGCTGGGATCTGCTTTCCCTGCACTTGCTGATCAAGCACTTCCAACCAGTGGTGTAGGGAGTGTATTCACTGCGGGGAGGGGAAACTGAGGAGTTTTGTAGGAGACCTAAGGGTGAGTTTGATCCAGGTCTTCAAAAGAGACCACAGTGTTTCTCTTTAATGATAAGAGTCTCCTGAAATACAGCTTTTCTGTCTTTCTCCAGCTAAAGGCACTGCTTTTTGCATTGATTAATCAGCAGTACCCTTGGGCATTTGTACGGTGAGTATCAACACTGTATCTGACCTCCTAAGGGCTTCTTTATGCTGAAAACTAAGCTCAAAGTGCAACTTACCTAAGTCATCAAATGGTCTTCAGTATCTCCACTGCCTTAAACAAACCTCAAGAATTTTACCAGTCCTGACAGTGACTACTGATATCCTCTCCTTCTGCTCATGCTGATGGACAGAAATAAGCGACCAAGTGAGTGAGTGACTGGGGTAATGCCTCTGCAGGTGGTGGTGACATTGATGGAGTATGATGGATGAGGGTGACAGGGCCCCACCCCACCCACTTGCTCATGTGCATGACAGAAGGTCCTGCAAGCCAGCCCCCAATCTCTGAACAATGCCTCCAAGTACGTATTTGGAAGTGTAAAAACAATGAGTTTGGCTCCAGCAGTGATTGTGCTACAAGTTTGGAACCATTTAATGAGTTGCTAATGTGAAAATAATTTTCTTTTCTGACTTCAGAATGGAAGGAGTAAAGACAGATGGCCCCAAAAGCAGGGAAATGCAGCCATAGAATTGGTAATTGCTCTGCCAAGACTTGAAAGGCAGCTCATCAGGAAAAGAGGATGTTTCTGCCACTGTCAGGAGTTGACAGAAACCCTCTGACTTTTTCCCTTCTCACCTCGCTGGTTAGGGCATTCCTGCCATTCCTCAGCAGACATCAGCAGGCTGGTGATTGCAATTGCAAAGGCTAAGCTGCTGTTTCAAGTTGAACTGCATCCTGTAGAGGGGAGGGGAAGATGTTCCTGGCACATGCCAGAGAACAGAACTGATTGCTAATCCAGATACGGGGGGGAGCACTCCGTGATTGATCGTAGGATCTCAGGTGTCAAAAGAAAAAAATCTACAGCTCTTGGGGGACCACAGGCATAGCAAAAATGTCTGCAAGGAATGTCTGTGTCTTTCATAGTTTTTTTTGTTTTAGATGCAGATTGGAGTTAGGAAGAGACATTTGGCATTTAAAAGGGAGCTGTCAGTTCTGTCACATTTTCTAAGCTCTCTCAGACAAACAAAAACTGCCAAAAAAGTTCCTGGAAAAAAGAAACATCATAGTTTACAAATAAACACCACTGAAATCTTCATTCAGGGAAGAAAAGTCAATGTAATTTAGTGTTAAAGGTGACAGTGAATGTAGACACATTCTTGGGAAGCAGTGAGTTGTGTATCCAAATTCATCTGGTCCTAATGACTGCAACAACAAATCTGGTAACATCCAATTTCCATGAGATTCCAGGTCCTTGCCTGGAAGCAGAGCCACATGACAAGTAATTTTTACTGTCAACATCCCTTTCAGGAGAGCTCTTTTTGGACTGCCAGTCCTCTTAAAATCCAGGGGCTGGATTTCAAATGTAATGAACAGTTTCCAGTGCCCAGTCTGACCTGACACAAGCAAAATGTGAAGTTGTCTTCATTTTCAGAGATGGAATGCCTAATGTTTTCTGAGGCCTAGATGTCAAGGTAAAATTGAGGTATCCAGAATAACAGAAGGACTGGCAAACCCTGGCAATGCCAAGGACTAAAGAAACAAGCTCTGAAACCTCACTTGGAAGTTGAGGAGGACTAACAGTTTTCCATTTACCCTCAAAACCTCTGAGCTCTATTCTCTCACTCTTGCTTACACAAGTTCCCAGAGAAGAGGTGACAGATCCTTCCTGCAGGGATGGGACAGTGTTACCTCCACTGTCTCCAGTCACACAGAAGCCCACTCCAACAGAAAAGCAGAGTAGTCACACTCCCCTTGAGCACAAATATGTGTTGGTGTCTACTGAGCTACATAGTATATAATTCTTCTGAAAATATCTAACATTATTCCTATAGTTCTGTCATTATTACACAATTTATGAGTGTGTGAGTTATCTTCATAGATCTTCCTTATCAGAGCTGCTTTCTTCTCAAGGAGGACATGGGTAAACAGAGACAGGACTGCCTGCACCTCTGCCTTTAGGTACATTGGTCAGGATCTGTAATAAGATACTTTAGCTGAAAATATTGATATTTACTCAATATCTTGAGAGGCCATTCATGTTATAGCCCCTCTGGAGAGATGGGTCTTTGCCCATGAAAAAGCCCAAGTCCTGTGCTGGGAGATGAACAGATCAGATAGGAGAGACAGCTCCCATCTGTCTGAAACTGAAATCACAGTCAACATCCGAAAAGAGAAAGAGCAGAAGGGCAGACGTGGTTTGGCAGTGCTGAAAACAGGGCAGGAGGAGCCCTGTGCTCTGTGGCCAGCACTGGCAATGATGGGGCCCACTCTGCAGGCATAACTCCCTTAGAACAAACCACAGCAAGCATGACTCACAGATGCATTCATCTTATTTTAAGTAGTAGTTATAATTAATTCTGTGACCGTCTTCTTTTCCACTTCTGACTTACTTTAGGCAAGGTCCCTGACCCTCTTTGCCCTCCCACCAGACTGATCACCGAGCCAGGTTAGATTCCTGCGCAAAACCTACACCACAGCCACATCATCCCTCTGAGCCATGACACAGCACAGAGTGCTGCAGCAGGCAGCAGTGCTGGTGGCAGTGCTCTTAGCAGAGGCTTAGCTGCAAATCCCTGCCTTTTCAGGCAAACTGATTATAAACAATTAGAGAGGCGTAAAATAATCCTGTAGGGCGTGGCCAGACCTGGTCTGGGAGCACCACACGTCAGAGCAAGAGAAGAGTCTGCCTTGCTCCTTCTCTGGATTCCTCCTCTCTGCAGCCCCTGGACTTTGGAGAGCAGTTTATGGCTTTCTCTGAAAAGCTCCTGGGGGAAAACATTACCACCCCATTCCCTCCCACCCACTGTGCCAGTAAAACCTTTACAGCTGTAAAATTCTGCTGGGAAACAGTCAGTACCTTGCAGAGCAGCATCCCTATTAAAGATCTCTGTGGAGACAGCCAGCCACCAGTGATTTGATCCATTGCATGACTGGTTCTCACTCACTCCCTCATGTCTCAGCAAAATGAAGTGCTGTGAATCTAAGGCACGCGAGTCATGGAAATGCTCCTCATGAATGCAAATACTCCTTAGCTGAGGAAAGGGGCTGTAGCATCACCAGTCAGATATGTGGAACAGGCACTGACCAGCAGCCCCCTGTCCTATTAACAGATGAGAGAGCCATGCTCCTGCTCCTGGGGAGCTCGCTTGGCGGAGCTGGTCTCCAGAGAGCCAACGTCTACAAAGCGCTAACATCTGGTGCCCATTATTTCACCAGCTCTGTTGTGATTAGTCCATATGATAAGTCTGGCCAATTGCTACTGGTAAGGGATTGCTCCACTCCCTCCACCAGCCTCTTTGAGCTGTCACTTCTGGTTTGTGGCCCCTGCTAATTTGCCACTGCAATTTCCAATATTTGCTCAAATCCCATAAGGAAATCTCCCTGCCTTTCAGACAGAAGGGTAGCACTGATAATAAAAAGGGAAGGTTTATCAATTAACTCAAACTGCTCTATTGAATCAGGCTCAAATCCCCTCCTATTTCAATTATGTGAGACTCAAAAAATGTGCTGGAGAAACTTTTGCTCAGGCGAGCGTTTCATGAGGGAGCTGGTGGGATTTACACAGGCTTTAACCAGTTAGAGAAGAGGTTAAAAAAAGAACTTCTCCTGCTTCCCAAAGGCTTTTCCAGGCATTGTGATAGCTGGATTGTGTTCACCTGACAGAAAGTCTGCTTCTCAGAGGTGTAAGAGTGGGAATTGGGGCCTTCAGACAGAAGCTTCCCCATAATTTTTCTATTCCTTTCTCTTTTGTTCTTTGCTTGTTCATCTCCTCATTTATCCTTTCCTTCTTTCCTTCTTTCTTTTGTTTTCCAAATGCTACCTGCCACACTAAAACACTTGTACTGTAGGAAATTTCCATTACAGACATTTCACATTAGTGGAAGTAGACTAAAATGAGTAAATCACTAGAGAAAAGAATGGGAATTGCTGGTTTACACAGACTTCTGCCCAAATATGTGAAACTATTCAATAAATGAATCAGATGGCTTTACATGTTATGAAGGTTCCTTGAGAAGATATTAAAGAAAAAACCTAACACAAATAAGCCTAAATTACTCACAACCATACAAGGATTAAATTTTAAATATTGTTAATGGGTATGTAATATTTGTTTGATTAAATAATTCCTATTCTTTCCCACTTTTTATTTATTTTTTCCTATAATTTCTGCATTAAGGCATTTTCTTGCAAGAACAGAGCTCCACAAGGTGAGCTTCAGAAGTGAAAATTCAGCAAAAGCATTTGCTCCAGGCAGTGCCTCATATTTGTAGCTTTATTACACATACAATAAACTTCACTCCTGAAATGTTCAGTTCAGGGCATGTGTTTACCATCTTTATGTTCCATCATAAACTCATGCCTTTCAACAGTGGGTGATGTTTAAGCATAAGTCAAATGTCAAACAAGACAACACTCCATGCTTTTGTGGAGATGGCAGCACTCCATTTTTCTTCTGCTGAAGGCCTTGCAGTGCTGAGCTGATAAGCACCACTCGACTGGAAGGGAAGGAAGTTAATGTGCTTCCCAAATGAGTCACAACAGCAGAGGCCACGAATTCCCTAAGATTTGCACGATCTTCCTGGCCACTTTCAACGCATGATTTGGGCTGTGCTAGTCAGTTCTCATTAACTAAGCTTTGACCTGTGGCAGATCCTGTGCTCTGCCATCAATGGTCATGGCAAACACAACATTTCGTTCTAGCAGTGCTCTGAGGAAGCAAGGACAGTCCTGTTTTGTAGGTGTAGAAACGAGGTACAGAAGAGTTAAGTGAAATGGCCAGCATTGAGAGGGGAGTCACTGTTCATAGTACAGCCTCAGACTTCTCACTCTCTAAGCACTACAGTATCTTGATTTTGTGGACAAAATGTATGGCTTGTCTGAGTGAACACAGCACATATGTGCACACCCATGGATGTTCACAGCTCTGTGTATCACGCACGTACGCCAAATTCTTGTGATGCTCAGAGACCTGTGAAACTAAAGAGAGGCTTAACCACAGAGGGTGCCATGCTCCAGAAAATGATTCCCAGCAAAACTTCCATGAGCTGGTCTTGCAGGGATAGCAGGTCTCCTCCCCTTGCTCCTGATGACACTCCATGTGAGACAGAGCAATTTTGAGCAGCATACAAAAGGATGTGCTCAGAATCCCTTGTTAAACCTCTTGTTTCTCACATTTGTCATGCTCAAAATTCTATATAGATTAGAATGCAGATCTGCAGATGCAAAACTATAAAGTAGGCTGAATATAGTTTCATAAATTTCTTACATACTTAGCTGTGCTCCCTTCACAAGCAGGACACTTCGCTTTCTTATGTCAGTGCAACAGCAGCTGCTCATGAAAGTTCTGGTGAAGGCCTTAGAGAACTAACAAGTGTTGGCTACTTGTCTCACTTTGCTGAATGGTGTGGTCTCTAATTTATGTTTATAAAGTCTCTCATCAGACTTTACAACATACCCAAACATTTTCATCTTCCTTTGGAAGAGGGCTAAGTGTGTGAACCTCGGGGACACAGAGAGAGAGAGACAATGAAAAGATATGGTTGGTTTGGAGAAGAACAGAAGAAGGATGCAGTGGAAGGAGGTACTAGCAAATGTAGAAAAGTTTTGCATTTGTGTTACTCAGGTCTTAAGAAACTGGAGACCTGTGTTTGCTAGGAGAGTCACTCCAAAGTGTAGCACAGATTCTCTGGCCCCAAAAGATGGGCTGTGGCCTCAGGTTTGTCTGAGTCCTCAGCCTGGCCCCAGAGTTGGCCTGTATTGCAGGACTCGACTGATTGCTTTGCACAGTCATTTTTGTATGTGACATATTAACAATAAGTCATATTTACATAACTCCTGAGAAGCTAAGAAAGTGGCTTTGTTCTCACAAAGGACCAGCCATAAAATTACAATATGCTAAGGTGATGTAGTTTGAATTTTGTCTGCCTTCTTGGTTATGGAAGAGGTCCTTTCTGGTATTGCTAATGATTCCTTTTTGCTTTTCCAGAAATGTTCCTTGCCAGCTTGCAGAAAAGCATCCAGGTCCCTTTAAGAAGTCAGGAACGGAGGCCTACAAAAGGTCCATTTTACCATTTTACTAGAGTTTGGGCAGCTCTTACCTACTCTGAGCTCAGCTGCACCAGGCTAATTTCCATAAGCATCATGTGGTGTTACAGAAACCACATTTTGCCAAGCTGTCAACTGTACAGCCTTCTCTTTGCTAAACAGACTCCCATTAAAACTGTCTGCACAATTTGTCAGTTAAATGAGGTACAAGAGGGACGCTCTATTTGCCCCTAATTAGCTGTGCAGACTACCTTTGTCTGTTTGATTAAGTATTCACATTATCAATTTTGTTTAATCTGATTCATTTCACACACCTCCCCAGGGACTCAGCCCATACGGTTAACTAATCTCTGATATCATCTCTCATATCAGCCCGCGGTAGTCTCCCACGGCACGCTCTACCCACACACTCCCTGCTCACCAAAACCTTTGCTGGGGAAGATTCTTCCAACCCAGGAAACCAGCACTGTCTCCCTGGAGCTGAGGGCTTCTACCTTTAAGGGAAAACAGAAAAGGCCTGTATTGTGCTTGCTATGTTTGCTGGGCACTTCTGCCATGACTTTTTTGATCTCAGAGGCTTTTCAGCTGCAGCCAGCTGACCCAGCAAGGTGTGATGTGTGTCCTGCACCGGCACACCCCTTCCCACTCCTCCCTGAGTTTGACAGGAGGCAACACCAGTGTCCCTATCCCACAATGAAATAACTCATAATAATGGGAGATGGACTAAAACCAGCAGGACCTGTGCAGTCAAACATTGTTTGAGAGAGAAAATGAACCACATGTATTCAAAGATGACCCCTTTGTAAGCCTGCAAGTGTCCAGCTAACTGCAGCTTTGAGAGAACACAACCCATTTTAAGAGACAGAAAGATTCTCCTGAAAAAACATGGGCCAAAAAGATGCTCTCAAAGCCACTTCTGTGGTTTTGCTCAAGACATGACCACACATAGCTGGGGAGAAGTAAACAGACCTGGGCAGAGGCCAGACAATGGCTAGGAATGAAGAAGTATTGCCTCATCTTCAATGGATAGGTTATTTCACCACAAAATTTGATGCCTGTCTGCCTAGAAACTGAATGCATTCCCATGCACACACTTGACTACACACATATATACACTTGCATGTGTATTAGCATGAATGCCATAGAAAATATTTCCAGCAAAGTTTTTAAACATTCTAAATTCTAGACCTTATTACACTGACTTCTCTTGAAAATTAGAAGGTGTTGGTCTAACTCTTGCCACTGGTCAAACTTCTGATAAAAATAAAGCTTTCCTAATTTTGCAGTGACAAGTTTTGCATGAACAAAAATAAATGTTTGCAATTAGTCAACATACAAGCCCTGCCCCACGTTTTTGGTGTGTCTCAGTGTGGAAGAGTTTGGTTCCTAATAATTTTCAGAACCGCAATTTTCTATTTCTCTGTTTTAAAGGAAGAGTGGAATGCAACTTGGATTTCAGTAGGTCAACTACTCCAAATTCCTTTCCTTGTGCTAGTAATATTGCATACCTGACAAGAGTAAAAAACCAAGGTGATTTACTCAACAATTGGTGCCACTCTTCTTTCGGTCAGGTGTTCTCATGGCAATATATGGAAAAGAGCTTTGCAAATTCTGATCTGGCTTCTGCCCTGAGGTAAACACTGTCAGACAGAGCACAGATAGACAAACATTGCTGTTACTCTCACGCTGTCCAGAACACCCAAGGCTCCATGTACTGACATTGGCATTAGGAAATAATTTTAAATGCTAGATTGCAATATGAAAATCTGTAGAATAGATTGGAAAAGCCATGTACCACTATATTTCACTGAGTTTCATTAGTACAATTAGAAAAAGTTTCTTTTATAAATCCCCTGTTGACTCTGGGAGAGTGGTTTATAGCTAAAAAAGTCCTCGAAATGCTTTGCAAAAAATCTTTCCCTTTACTACTCAAATTGTTATTTTCAAGAGAACAAACTGTTTTATGGTTAATGCAAAAATTTAGCACCAAGATCCAACCTTGTGAATTACTTGACTGCTCTTCCCTGCATTAAACTTCAGTGAACAGATACAACTCAGGGGACTCAAAACCAGCAAAGAACATCTGGCTTTTGGTACTAATAAAATGAGACTTAACTTTTTTTTTAATATGGAAAAAAACAAGGCTCATAAAATACTTTGGCTTTGTTATTTCTATTTCTACAGATCTTCAAAGAAACAAAAGAAATTTTGAGCAATAACTGAAGAGAAAAAATGGCATGAAATGTCAATTAAATACCAAATTGAGAAAGCATCCATATTTGGAAGACTATTTCCATATACATTTGAATTTAAATGCGGGCAAAAACACTGTCCTCAACTACAATGATAATGAGCAAGTATTTAGCTGAGTGCAGAAACAGGCCCAAAGGCAGGAAGCTGAAGAAATTACATGGTGAAGGAGTAATAGTTAATCTTTTAATTAATATTTAAATCAATTAGTCCCCAGCATCTACAACAATAAATGGAGGAAGTAACAATTTCTGCTAGGATTCTGTTAGCTTTTCCCCATACTAGTTAATTTCTGTTCTGTGAGGTCAGTGTCAATACTTATGCTCATTGGCATTGCCATAAATTTTGTGTCAATCTAATGGGTCACTCTGCACAGACAGAGCTTTAATTAAAAGTGGCATTGAGTATGAGAGTGTGTAGTTTTGCTCCCAGTTGTACCAGTCAGCTCAAGAATTACAACCAGTTAGGAAAGAGTGGCTGGACTGGTGTGTTCAAGGTATCTGGGCACCAAGGAAGAAGCACCAAAAGTATTTGCACAGAAGGAAAGAAGACCAATGGTGGAAAACTGAGTTTGAAAAGTAAGAAGTTTTAGATGGATGAAAATGGATGAATGGAAATGAAGAAAACACATGTTTCATTCCCTTATCTGTGGCCTGCCCTGTGCATACATCTTTGCATACATCTGATGGAAGACTTTCCTGAATAATTAACAGTAGTGCAAAAATCATTTTCACCATCATTATTCAATAGTAATGGCAACTATAGAGTAGTACTGAGGAGCCTGAATCATGGTCCACAAATCTTTGGCTTTGACACCTTAGAAATACGGGGCTGCAGGAGAATCAATGCATCAAGGAGAGTGCATCTCCTACTTAGAGTCTGCTAACTCACTGCCACATCAAGTGACACCTTGGCTAATGAAGATGAGTATCAATATTGGCCTTTACTATGGGGTTATTTTGAGTTCTGTGTTAAGCAACTCACTGAAACACATTTGCTTTAAAATTAATTGAAAGTGTGAGAACTTGGTTTATGCCAGTCAAATACCTGGAAAATTACTGCAAAACAGAAGCTCTGAAAAGCACTTACATCACTTACATCCTAATCCAGGTCATATTGTCTGGGTGGACACTGCAAAGGAGATGCTACTTTTCTTTCTCAGTACTCTTAAACTCTGTTGTTGAGCTCTGTGTTTGCTGAGGAGGATTTCCCTGTGGGAGTCCTTCCCTTAAAAGTACTTGCAGAATGAGGCTGATGATTTCCTAAACTTCCTTCAAGTTCCTGTTCTACTGCTGCTGCCAGTTGTACAGATGAAAGCAGGGCAAGGTGTTATAAGTCTGTGCACAGGAGGTTATCTGTTCAATTACATTATGACATAATGAAGGAAGAGATGTAAAATTTAAATCTCAGAACATCATTAGTAGCAACCTATAATTGAACTGATGAAAACAGAGGGTAACACATCTGGACATAATGGGATGTGTTCCTTAGGTTTAACAGTATCAGCTTTTGTTTGCTGTATACAATGCAAAACTTGGCTGAACATGTGTGAGCTGCTTGGAATGTAGCTGCACTAATAACATCAGCATCCTCATTTTTGTAACGGGTGTCATGACTGAAATTCACAAGCAGTTGGCATTTCTGGTTCATGTCTCCTCTGCAAAGTGCCATTCTTTAGGAGGTCTGGTGCTGCTGACAACCAAATCCTTTGGGCTTTTTTAAGTTAATTTTGTTGTGTTGAGAAAAAGTCTTACATTTTTTGGTGGAAACATGACACTTATCTGCTGTCCTGGAAATATCTATAGGCTCTGGCTGGCAAATACATTATGGATTTTGAAGAGGTAAATTATCACTATTCTATGTTCTAGAGTACAAATTTTCACTCCAGTGATTTTCAGTATATTGAAAATTCAAATACCATTATTGCTTCACAAAGCTCCCCAGATGTGTCAGGGTCAAGGTGCAAGCACCAATACAAATTATTCCTTCAAGTCTGAGGCAAAATAAGAAAATGGAGTGTTTTGACCACTTGATGACTTTCAAGGGGTTTGGGGCCAAATTTTAGGGAGGGCAAGAAATAGCAGACCTGGTTTGCTGGGAGATTCATGAGTTGCTCAGTTGCTTTTGCTATTTCCAAGAAACAGTGGTAACTCTGGGGGAATGCAGTCATGGTTACTTAGCACAGCCAAAGCCTTTCACTGGCATGTCGCCGTCTCCAAAGCTTTGCCAAAAGTCTGAAGGATCCACTGATGACCACCAAGTGTCTGACAGGCCTTGGCAAGTTCCCCAAATTAACTTGAGGGCCCTTGCAGAGCTTCTGTGCCTCATAATAAGTCCAGTCAACAATTAAAGGCATGTTGCAAAGCAGATCTCCTCAGTCCCCAAAGGGATTCCCCTTAATCTCCTCAGGCCCGCCGAGATCTTCAGCTGGAGAAACTCTGGCAGAAGGCAAACACTGCAAGGAATTTCTAATCCTCAGAGGGACTCTTGCAGGGATCTGAGGCAGATCTGGTCAGGTTAACAGGGTTTGTGAAGGCCCCATGAGTAGCTTGGGAAAAAGGGAAAAAAAAAAGGAAAAAGACAAACTTTGGGTCCAGTTGTAGCAAGCAGGAGCCCAAGATATGCTAATTAACACAGCTGCCATCAAGGATGTAATCTAATTTACATACTTGGTAGTGAATAAATGCTTCCATATGGCAGAGTACCAGCATTTTTCCTTGACAACTTTATCAAAAAGCTAATGGAATTTGCATGCAAAAGACAACTTTTTCCAGCTTGACTAAAGATGACAAACCCAGTAAAGAAGTGAGAGAAATGCAGAGGGAAGAGATCATGTTAAGCAAGGTAGGTATTAACAAGCTAATAAACTGTGTTTTAAATATTTTCTAATGGAGCAGTAGGAAAACTCAGAAATGCTCTACAATATTCCCCAATTAACTTGTTTCCTCATCTTCTTGTCCCAACCAAATCCCTGAAATGGCCTCACGCTTGTTCATCCTGTACATCCACCACTGCCAACTTGAGGCAGATGCTCAAATGCTCAGGTGCCCAAAATGAGCCAGATGCTCAGATGCTGTACTACTGGACTTCCTGATGCGTGTAAGCCCACAAATCCATCCCTGCCTTCAGAGTCCTGGACTAGCACATGATTCACTGTGTGTGGCAGCAGAGCTCCCCATAGAGCACGAGAGCATTGCAGACTGCCTCAACAGTCATGTCATCTTCCTGGTGCAGGCCATCTCTCTTAATCAAACTGGTGACTTCCAAAACTCTGTGCACACCTCCCATTCAGCCAGAGGAACCAACTTCATTGACCATGGCAGCTGGCTGTTGAAGATGGCCTCAGTGATGGGCCACACAATGGACTACGCTGCTCTGAAGGGGCTCCATTTTTTTTTTTTTTTACTAAATAGGAACCCTGTGTTGGAACTGTTTGTCTTATCAATCACAGGCTGACTGCTGAAGTGGCCACTGTGTTATCTCTGGGCATTAGAAATCTTAACCAAAGTCAACCATGTGGCTTAAGAGTGAAGATACTGGTTCAGGGGAGCACTTTTCCCTAAGCATGAATGCCTTTCACATTGAAGCAGAAAGTGGTGGTTTGGGAAGATGTAAACTCACCTGGGCATATGCATTCTCCAGCCTTCCAGATACTTGTTGTACTTCCCAAAGGGAAAATAGAAAATACTAGTGGTATGTTCTGAAAACAGCCACGAAGCAAATTCTGCCCCCATGGACTTTCCCAAAATGGAATGCCCTCTGTTAGGAAGATGCTGAACTCTCTGGGATTTTCAACAGCCTTTTCTTTTGGGATTTTTGTCTGAAGCAGAGCTGCCTAAGAAATGGCTACTCAATTTGTTGTGTAAGGCCCTTCACTATGGCCCTAAGAAAAGAAACTCAAGATGTTGAGCATGTTTGTCATTAAGTTACTCATGGTCTATCTGTAAATGGTCAAGGATATGAACTTCACACTCATATGTCCAGTACATGCACAAACAGAGCAAGAAACCTAGGCAAACCAAACACAGGACTAAATGACCTAGCAGATAGTAGTGTAAGCTGAGCTGGATTTCAATGTACCCTTAAAAAGAGCCAGGTTCTTGAAATTTTCCCGACTGAAATGTAATAAGAATATTTATACATGTGCTGAACCTTAGATATTTTGTTGTCTTATTCAAACTTCATGCTTGAACACATTGCTGGATGCAAGCCAGGGCACAAGGCACCCACTGAGGATCAGGCTTAGTCCAGTCATCATTCTCCTTTTGTACTCATTCTGATCTCTCATGGAACAGGTACTTCCATAATCCTCACGGGGCACCTGAGTTAAAGTAGCACTGCATTCTGCAGGTAGCCGTGTCTCATCTAAGTTCTCCCTTTGTTTTTCCCAGGAAAATCTTTGTAGCCAAAGGAGAACAGAAACAGACTTTTTCATATATGAAAAATCAAAATAAAAATTTAGTGTTGAAACTCAGGAGAAATGAATATTTGCTATATAATTATAGATTTTAAGCAACAGGACCATGATTGGATTATTTTCAGCTTTCTTTGTAGATTCCACCTTCAATAGTCTTAAAAAAAATCTCTTTTGTCAAAGTAGTTGAAATTTCACTTCAAATATTATTCCAATTAAGAAAAATTTTTGTGTTCTTTTTGTTCTGGTTGGTTGTTGTGATTGGTGTTGTGCAGTTACTGTGTGAATTCAGTTCTGTTTATGAATATTCCAGAAAATAGCTCAAAATGTTCACTGGAAATCAATATTTGCACTTTCAACTATTGAATAATTTAGTACTTTTTAACATCAGTTGAGTGACAAAAATATGGAAGCTGAAGCAAAACAATCCTGAATTTTTAGTATATTTCACTTCAGATGGGTCATTCTGATGTCTTCCAAAGCAGTCATAACTTCTCTTTTGCAGGACTGAAATTTTTATTTTATCTATCTTTTTCTCACAGAGGATAGATACATTTAGGATGAAAAGGAATTCTACAGTATTAGAAATTCTTTGTGAAAGGGAATTTCTGAAAATGAACTTTCTTTAAAAATCTTTCACCAGGTCAGAACTAGAGCAGGAAAATTACTGTCAACTGGTAGTAACTGGTGCCAGTACAATCTGCCTTTCTACTGACCAATGGCAGGATTATTTTCTACATAGGATTGATACATAAAATTCTTGAAATATGTGAGAAGTGGAGCTCTGGAATGTACTCTGTCACCAGATCCCTTTGGCAGCAGTGCCATGCAGTCATGAGTAACACACATCCCCTCTGCCAGATGTACCTGGAGGGGACCCCTGCCCTGGCTAAAGCAGGTGGGGCCAGTCAACTTTACCAGCCCAGATACCGCTCTTATAATCAGAAATTGCTCTACAAGCAGGAGGACCCTGAGATAGCTGCAATGGAAAGCCTTCAGCTTTGCTCCATCTTTAAGACTTCTGTTGAAATAAAATTCTGGGGGTTGCAGCTGCAAGTGTTTGAAATGTGGATGTGCACCAGCAAGGTAATGCCTCTACAAGTCACTGCAAAATTTGCAAAACTGTTTTCCAAATGCAGATGTATTTGGTCTCTGTCACTGTTGTGTCTCTTTCTCCCATGCCCCCCATTTCTGGCTGCTAGGACAAGGCAGCAGTGGCAGCAGATGCTGGGCTGCCTGGCTGCCTCCTCCTCATGCATGTGAAGACAGCAGCAAGCCTGGCTGGTGCACTGGGACCTTTAGCCATCAAAAGCTTTTTCCTGCTACAGGGCAACTTCACCAAAGGTCATCTTTTTCTCATCGCTAACACTGGCCAAGAGAAATCTAAACTGAACTTGGGAAAGCTGGAAATGCCATGCAAAATCCTGACACTGGAGAGGGCTGTGCTTGTATCCCTGTTTTTTAGCAGAGGTCAGTATTTGCTGTGGTAAAGGCAGCTCCTGCTCTGTAACCAGCACTCGCTGCCTCAAACCAGAGCTGAAGAAACATCATCTGAGCCAGCACAGCCCTTATTTCTTTCATATCCCCCTTGTCAACAGTTTGAAAATGAGATAGCTAATTTTGTGCCTGACAAGAAAGGACGGATCATTTTCTCAGATGCTGCTATCAGCAGAGTCAGTGCTGGTACACTCTCCGAGGGAGTCCCCAAACTACAGGTTACTGGCAGGCAGACAAACGCTCGCTGACAGCCATTTGTGACCAACTATGAAACACCATCTGCTGTAGTTGGAGGGAAGGAACATATCCAGCAAGTGATACCACTGTGAGAAATGATTTTGTGTGTTGACACACAGCAGTCTTTAGATAGCCCCAAAGAATAAGCCTACTTTGTTTTTCCAGATTTGTGAGTGGGGGAAAGAAACATTTTCTCTTTTTGGGGGGTCCATGGGTGAGACTTCCTGGATCTATTTGTACTGGAGCCAGAAAAAGACAGGGTTTGATACGTCTGTATTAACAGGTGTACTAAATACAAGTGTGAACTGAGCCAAATGCATCTTTAGCAATGTTGTGTTGGGGGGTGAAGCCCTATCTGACAGCTAAAACACCCGCTGGAGAGTGGATCTGCCACCAACTTGCTTGCAACATTGGGCAAGCCTCATCCCTTCTTTCAGGAACTGGCTCTCAGTTTTGAGGAACAGCAATAACATTTTTCTTAAAGTGAGAGTTGGAGGGCTAGGTAGTGTTTGTGCAGCCCTTCAAAATCCCTGGAGAAAGGAGATAAATAAATTTTATTAAACTTCAGAGACTGTTGTCTGGTTCAGAGGCTGTTAAGTGGACAAACACAAAAACTTTACCTTCAGGATGTGGAGGAAAAAAACAAAACACAACAAAACAAGACGTTTTCAGACTTGCAAAGACATTCTTGAATGGTTAAGTGGCTCAAGTGCAAAAAAAAGTACTCAAAATGCTGTTGAAAAGCCAAAGATTTCCCTTAGTAACTAACTCAGGCAGCAGATCCCAAAAGTGTCAGGAGAAGGGATGCTCAGCTCCTTCACAGGAGGAAGGAATCTTACTTGCTCATTAACGTAAATAAGGCATGCAGCCAAAGGCATATGCCAGCTCCTCCCTCCATGGTCAGAGAACAGGGCTTTCATTTTTAAGAGTCTTAATAGTCCTATGTCTTATGATTAAATAATGAGAGCTGGCATCCAAAGTATCTGAAGTTCAGCTGATCTTGCATTATCCTTCTAGGCCCTGGCAGACTATAAACCAAAATATTTTCAAGCAAAATATGCAGATGCAAAAATAAGAAAAAGATACCTCTTAAAAATATCAATCTTAAAGCGGAGAAATATCAAATTTTTATGGCAGATTATCGCCTTATTTTTTTGAATTCCAGGAAACTTTTTAAAAATTGGTACATATATAGGTGATTTTGTATTTTTATATGTGGGTTTGTATGTATAGGCACACACATAAATACATGTATGGCTTTTATACTACTTCTTTCTGATCTGGTGTGCATTTCTGTGAAATTGCAATGATAGTTATGTTTGCCATCAGAGGCTTGCAAGGATTAAATACTGTTTTACTGCAGAAATTCTGAAGTTTAACAGAGGATGTCTGGATTCAGTCTCTTTGGGCACAGATATATGTATATATATATCTCACATAAAATCAGCTACGGGGGGGCTTGATCCAGACCCTGTTGAAGTTAGAAACTGGACACAGAGGTGGAAGCCCAAACCCTGCAGGTCCCCAGGGCAGACAGGAACAGGGACCAGAAGGGGGGCTGTAGCAGGGCCAGTGGAGGGGAGGCAAACCCACCTCCAGGGTCCAGCAGGCAAGGAGATGGGAGCAGGGCCAGCCAGCTACAGGGGACAGAGAGAGCAAGTGGGATAGACGAGGGCTTTCAGGAAACCTTATTTATGATTTAAATATGCTGTCACTTGTGCCCATGCGATATGAAAACCAAATCTAAACATTTGTCTGTAGAATCAGGTGATGACTGGCCCTCTACTGTCTCAAGGGGGGCAGGAAAATGGTCCATGCACCTGCCACCTAATTCAGTTTAAAACCTGACACATTTACCAAGAGTGGGCTGGCATAATGAACTTCATTCATGCTGTCAGTGGAGTCAATAACTTATCCCCAACTGCTTTTGTCTCCCTGGCGGCAGTGCCTCTGATCGGGCTGAGGTACTTATTCAAGTAAAATTTATTTTCAATTGCAGGCCATAATACTACTGGCACAAGCCTTGCTTTGACAGAAGCTTTTGCTCAAGGCTAAACTATTGTTAAAGTTTGTGCCCATTGTCCGGGGTCTTTGATCTGTCAAAGCTGCTTAACAAGCTGGTTAAAAACTGTTTCAGATAACAGGTGTGTCCTTTGAGGACGCAGGGCCATTTTTCAACTTCTTTAAAAGACTAGTCCAGTAGCTGACTAAAATTTACATGCTGGTTGGTGGTGATATATGTAAAGCACTTTTAAAGCAAGAAATTCGATTTAGGGGTTTATTTCCCTGAACTTCCTTGTGGTTTGTTGTTGGTTTTGTTTTGTTTTGTTTTGTGGTTTTGGGTTGGTTTTTTTTCTGAGGAAGTAAAAAGATTTACAAGGTGTTTCTCTGTGGCCTTGGAAGTATTTAGTGGAAGAAATGACTGAGGTGCTAAATTTACCTGTGGCACTGCAATGGCACCCAGTCACAGTGAAGTAGTGTTTGAAGCATCAAGCACCAGTGAACACAGCTAGGAGGAAGCTGATGGTGGAGAGGAGCAAAAATGGGGTCACAATGGGGCAGGCTTTGCTGGGGTAGGCTCACAGGGGGGACACACTTCCCCTCCAAGCCAAAACCTGCTTCAGTGCAACTGCTCTGCTCCAGCCCATCCCTGCCCCTCAGCTGGCTCCTGGATTTGCCACCAGGTCTGAGAGCCTGTAGCACAGTTAGCACCTACAGGATCTGCTCTTGCTACATAGAAAGCCCAATTTCTGGGAGAAGATCCCCATCGTATCTTGGGTCCCCACTGTATAAGCCCAGCCATTCATGCATGGCCAATGGCCTGAAAAAAATTTCCTTTGAATGGTCCATATGTCAGCTGTATTCTTCAGGACGTGCGAGAAATGGTTCCTCCCCTTCACATATGTTTTAAAAGACTACTGAGGTCCTGAGGGATTTAACCAGTTTTAACCCAACCTAGTAGGTTTTGTTTTTCATGAAAAAAAATCAAAAAAACATGTCCATGGTCGTTCTGAAACCCATGGAGCTGGCCTAAAAGTTTAGGGAAAAGGGAGAGGGGAAATTCACTGTATGTGCACTGTGTGTATTAGGGAGGGTGTGGAAGGAAGGGAGAATAAGCATCTTCAGGGGTGGATTCCCCCTGTCTTGGGATCAATACCACCTAATTGTGGAGCTGCTGCTACTGGGATTTTGGTCCAGACCAAGAATTTCTGTGCCTTTCCAAATTCCAGTTGAGCCCATGACCTGAGCAACCAATCAGAGATAACCTCCAAACCTGCGTGTCTCTGCAGAGCCCTGCCAGAGGCCAAGGAGTGAACTGGTGTCAGCACTGCAGTCAGGGGTGTCTCAGACAGACCCAGCTGACTGCAGGCTGCTGCACAGGTACCCCAGCCTCTCCACAGATGTTCAGAGCCAGCAGATCCCTGGGGACCTCACCTGCAGCTCTGGCCAGGCAGCTTTTGTTTTGTAGTACATCGAGCATCTCTTTGCAGGCACTCACTGTGGTCCCACTGCTGGAGGGCTGCAGGGTCTCCACAGGAGGGAGCTGGCAGAGCAGGGGCAGACAGCATCCTCACAGGCAGCTCCACAGCTGGGGGTGGATCATGAAATAAAATGTGGTGTTTAGGAAACACCTGCCCATCTGTGACCTGCAAGAAATAAGCACCTTCAGCCAAGTGAGGGCAAGGGTATCTTCAAAAGAAGAAAAAGAGCTGGAAGCTGCCCTTATACAGCAGGAAAGCTCTGAGACTTATTCTCCTCTTTCCCCTGAGCTGCATCCAGCAGCTCCCCTTGCTGGAGAAGCTTGCATACCCTGAGAAATGAGCACAACAAACTGAATTAACTTTGCTTAAAACGTGAGCCTGCTTCCTAGACATATTTTTCTTAAACAATCCCATCTGTACCAGAAATCTGTCGTCAGCTTGTTAGTTCAAGGAAGCTGGTGAATAAAGCAAGCACTTTGTCAAATGTAGTAGTTTTGTGAACATCCCTACACTGAATCGAGAATGAGAGTGAAAAAGCAAAGCTTTTCAAATACCACTCAGCCATGCTCACCATTAGGATCATCACAACTGTTCAAAGACTACTTTGGCATGTGTCTGTGCCATCAACTGGCTTCAGAGATGTGTTCAGAGGAATTCATTTTCGGCATTCGAATGTAGCCAGAAAGATGTGAGATGTAGGACAAACTCCTGCTGCAAGGCTGCCACTCAGCTGTGGGCCTCTAAGCAAAGCTGTCTCTGACTTTACTGGGTGAAGCATCAGCTGCTACATCAGCTACAACACACTTCCAGCACCCCAGTGACAAAGCCCGTGTCTCTGGGCAGGTTAAAGGTCTCAGTGAGATAAAGACCTGCTATTGACCAAACACACAAAGGCAAGTTTTCACTTTCTCCATAATCTAGATTAAAACATTTTCTCTGTGAAGAGGAATGTAGAGAAATCTACTAGTCTCACTTCCTCTCTGAATTTTCTGAGGTAAATTATTAAACATGATTGGTTTTAAAAGCTGATTTTCCCTTACTAGTTACAATCAATGGGGTATCTTCAATGCTGTGTTGAGGCATAGAATAAGGCCCTGTTGTGATCCCTCCAGTGGGAAGGATATCACAATTGTGAACAAGGAGAATTGAATAATAGCAAATACTTTGGGGGAAAATGTGAAAATTACATAAGGTAGCCCAAGAACTCCAGATCACTTTAACATTACAGTCATATTTAATATTGCCATATAATTGTGACTTGCAAAGTAGAATAAGAAAATGCAGTGAAGTGGTGGGTGTCCAGTGAGACCACCAGACTATGACAGGAGGGTGTCTGTAGCTATTATTTGTCACTAGCTGTTATTTATATTGCACATGATTCAACAGATGGTCGGGCAGATGCAATGGCAAGGTGAGACAGCCACAGCAGCGAAGGCTGGAATAGAAGATGCTGCAGCTGGAGGAAGAGGGCAGCCCATGGAGAGAGATGGATGGAGCTGGTAGTTGGGTGAGAGGATGAGCAGGAGATGTTCAAGTGACTGAACCTGACAAAAGAGTGTCAAAGAAAGAGTGACCTGCTGGCTGTGGGGCCCTGCAAGATGTGGGATGTGCTGGGGTCTTCATGGGGGCAGGCCAGGTGAAGGAGCCTGTCCCAATGTGGCCAAGAGAGAAGGAACTGAAATGCTGATACTGCATTTACAGGAAAACTGTCCTTCTGCTGTGTTGCTGGAAACAGAGTTAACCCCAGAGACCTCAGGTAAAATCCAAGTGGGCAGAAGTGAAGAAGAACTCAGTGCTGATCTGAGTCAGGGCATTTAGGTAGTGCTGGCTTTGTCAGCAGGCAGGACTTGGGACAGAAACCTTGGACACAAAAACACTGTAAAAAAGTGCTGTGATTCAAAAGCATGGATGGGGTGCTGCCAAACTGATGAAATGCACCAGTGGGAAGAAAAAAACCCGCTCCAACATTTTAGGAAACATGATAAAAAAGAGAAAAGAAAACTTTTCTCTTTGTAATATAGCTTTGTATTGGTAAGCTGAAATCTACTGAAACAAGTAGATGGGGCACTAAGTACAGCTTGTCTGGTGTAAGTCGGTGGAAAGGAGTCTAGTCCCAGGGGAAAGCCCTAAGCTTCTCACTCAGCCTGTGTCTGGGACCACTTGTCCCACAAGGTATATGGTTTCTACAGAGCAGAAAGCCAAAGCTTTGTGCTTTTCCTAGCTGCTTACAAATTTGGGAGTGTATCCATTTTTCTTGGTGGAGATTTGATGATAGGTGAGGAAGGACTGTCTCTCGACATATGAAGAATTCTGATACTGAGGGCTATTTTATATTTATGTGTCATATTTATGAACTGAAAAAGTGGTTGTGAAATGTGCACCCACGTTGCCATGGGCATCTTTTGCCCCATGTTGATGTGAAACCCAGAAGAGAAGGATTTCTTACACATGGCACAAAAGTAGAAATAGACATTCTTTACAGTTTCATAGTTCAATAAAGCAATCATGCCCAACTGGGAAAAGCTAAGCAGAGAAAGCCAAAAAGTAATGGAAATAAATCAAATATTGGGGACCTTGATCAGTTAATAATTCTGATAAATATCTCACTTGACAAAGAAAATGTATTCTCCTGGTAATGTGGAGAGAAAGACAGAAAGAGATGACAACAAGGGCGAAAGCTTTCTGTAAGGGAAAAAGACTGAGACTACATCTCCACAAAACACGCCTGTGACCATTACCTAGCTCTGAAGCCAACTGGCACAGACTGGCGTGTGTCCACATTATTAAATTCTTGCTTTCCAGGCAGTGTGGCTGAACACAAATTGCCTGCTGGGATTGGCCTTTGGCCTATGCTATCCCCAAACCATGCCTGGGAAATGTTCAGGAGAGTGCTAGCTGCCTGGAGCCAAAACATGCCAGGAGCTGTTGTAACAATTTGACTCTATAAATAATTGAGCTACAGTGCCTGAGAACATTATGTGGCACTGGTTAATTTACTGGGAGAGATGAAGTCCATGATTCAAGCTTGGAATGGAAATCTTGGACATCTTATAGAACACTGAGAAATGGAAAAACCTAGAGCACCCAACAGGCACAAGAGAGTGCTGATGTGGGGGAGGCAGGCTGCACTTGAGTTGAGTAAGGAAAAGCTCATATCCTGGCAGAAGTAATGGAAGCATGAAGTAGTGGAGATGTACATCCACACCTCTGGAAAGGGCAAATGGACTATGCTGGAGCATCTAGGGAAAAACAAACCATGGAAAGGAAGATCCTGAAACTTTGAAAAGACTGTGCTCAGGTGCTTTTGCAGAGCATACCTCATCCTGCTTCACAATTGAACACAACTAAACCTCCCAGAGATGCTCAGTGAGAAAGGAAAAGGAGTACATGCACTGCTTACAGGTATGGCCTCAGGGCCACAAGGAGCAGGTGTGCTGGTGTGGGCTGGAGCCTGCCAGGAAGCACCCTCCAAAACACAGGGAGCCCCTTGGACCTGAGCATGCCCTGAGGCTGGCTGGGCTGCAGGCAGCTCAGGAGACCAAGGTCACTGCAGTCAGTTAGAGAACTGCACTGAGAGAGGGGGGAGGAGGGCAGGCAGCACACACCAGGCTCTTAGGAAGTCTGCAGAGATCTCCTGCAGGGCAGCAGGGCTCAGCTGGACCCATCCGTAGGCGCGGAACCGCTGCCCCACGGTAACCGCGCTCCCATAGTCCCTGCAAACAGCATGGATGTGTTGGGACTTCAGTGACAGAGGTCTGCAAACTACTGCATCCACCTGCCACGGAAATGAAGCCTTCAGAGCCTTCTAGTTTAGGTCTTTTGCCAGTTTATGGGACTCAGGGATGTTCAGACACTGGTAACAATGTGGGCCTTTGCATGGAAGTAGGCTCAAGATCTGTTTGTGGTATATTTGTAGCCCACTATTAGTATCAACACTGACATGGAGTGGTGTCCAAACTCAGTTCTCACTATGCTCAAGCAAAACATCCTCTCAGCCATGACTACCACAGTTGTGACCAATTTCTGTCACTGTCACCTGCAGTTTTAGTAGGAAAGCCAAGTGCTGAAACTGGGAAGAAGCTCTCCCAGTAAACGTTTCAAGCTGTCCTTCTCCTAGTGCCTGAAAATGTACCTGCTGTGTGAAGACCTGACAGCACAGGCCACAGAATCTGCCCTGGCCAATTCCTCTGCAAAGGATGGGATAGGGCAGCACCAGGCACAAACTGAATTTTGAGTTGTCTACTTCCTGTAGACTTCTTTGTTTGTCAACATAAATAAAAAGTCAGGAAAGAGAACGTTTTATGTGGTCACGTTACTGTTCTTCCTCTGACCCTATGGATGAGAGCTTGAAATTACCTCAGGTTGAAGGTCAAGTTTTGTAAAAAATAATTTTTTATTAGTTGTGAAACATTTCTCTGCTTTTTAAAAGATACAAATGAAATCTCATGTTTTTCAGAGAGCCACCTAACAGTTTGCAGATGAAACACAGCAAAACAGCACCTGGTGTGTGATAGTCAGAGCCACTGGGTAGAAAGCAATTACAAGAAAAATATGCCACAAATAAATTTATTCACAATAAATTTATTAAAATAAATTAAAAATTAAAAAGTACACACACACAAGAAAAAAGCCCACAAAGAGTAAGTATGCAGAAAAGTAAAATTTAGTATTGTCAAAGACTAAGAATCCATTTCTTGTAAATAATACAAAGAAAGAATATAGGTTGGGGTAAGCAGGCTACAGGCACTTTCATTCACCCTTCTGGTGTCTTCAGCTCAGTGTCTCCAACTCAGCAGTTTTTGGATGCTAAGCCGTTGTTGGATGGGAGCACAGATAGAGATACAGCTCCATCAAAAACTATATTCCCTCCCTGATGCGATGCAAGATTGGCAATTCCTTTTTGTTTTATTGATTTGACCCTAAAACCTTTCATAGTTCTAACTGAACTGATTATTTGAAAAAAACAGAGAACACAAAATTGTCAACAATTAAACAGAAATTAAGTTTCATTGTTTAAAAAGTGGCTAAACAACTGGGGGAAGATCCTTCTGGGAATGTTGGGGTGGTTTTGTTTTGGTTTTTTCTCTTTGGTTAAAGTGAGGCTTTTACTCAAAGATTTCAATATGCAATTTTTTTTTTGAGACAGTTTTTGTTCTTACTCTGTTTCCCTATCCAAAATATATTAAGATGGAACTTAGGGACATGGTTTAGTGGTGAATCTGGCAGTGTTAGATTTATGATTGGACTCAGTGGTCTTAAAGGTCTTTTATGATTTACTTTTTCCTATGATCCTATGATTGTAAGGCTCAATTCAGCCACTTAAACATAGGTATTTGCTGCCTCTGAGATGCCCTAGGATGTCTCACCTGACCTGTCCTGCTGGTCCAGTAAATACAAATGTTCAGCAGGCTCTGGGTCAATTTTTGGCAGTACAGTGTGGATGTCTCAAGGTATTTCTAATACACTGAAAGCAAAGCAACAAACTCAAATCCTTCAATTTAACAGAATTTGGGTAAAAAATGTCTGCTTACATTTTAGTATTTAGCTTGTACTTAGCTACCAGTTGTCTGCTTCAGTTTCAGACCTGAGAAGGGGTTTGTGTGCCCCCAAAGTGCCCATTTCCCCCTCTCAATCTCGCCCCTTTGTTTCCTTGGCAGCAGCCCAATGTCATCTTGTGACAGCACTTTCCACACCTGCCTGCTTCTGCAGGAGGGAAAGTGGGGCTTCAGAGAACAGAAAACACAAAATTTAAAAATTTGGATAGGAGCAAGTAAGAAAATATGAAAGAAAGTTGGAGGGAGGTAGAGATGGATTTTAGGAGACACTCATCTGTAATAAACCCCTTATTAGTTTTGCTTGGAGAGTAGGGCCCCAGTCAGGGCAGCTGGGCAGGCAGATGAGCTCTGGACCTGGGGCAAGGGATAGCAACTTATTAAAAAAAATTACTCTTTTTTTCCACATTTCTTTTTGTTTTTTTCTCCCTCTGTGACTTCAAAGAAAAACGATTTGCTCATTTGGTAATAACTGATGGGAACTGTGAATTACTGAGCAAGGCCCTCAGCCCAGTGTTTATCTCCTCGCCAATAAATCTCTAACTGAACCAATGAAGCTAAGTACTGCTGCTATTTCTGCATTTTATTTCCATATTAATCAAAACACAAGCCTACCCCCACTCTTCCCTGGCCCCATGTAGCTGGAGAAGAGGAATGAGGGGACTGTGTGCGTTGGACTTGGCAGGTGGGGGGTCTGGTGGGATGGGAGAGAGGGGCAGAAAAGAATCCCCACAACTTAGAGTTGAATACCAGTGCCTGAGGGTTTGGCTTGGAATCTGTGGCAGAACCCTGGAGGCAGAGGCAGCAGGGTCTTCCTCACAGGAACTGGGAAGCACTGGGAAGGGAGGGGTCGTTGCTGTCCCCTGAGACAAGGAGCAGCTCCTGCCTTCTCCACAGCACGGCTGTGTCGGGACCCAGTGGTCAGCAAGGGGATGCACAAGTGAAAGCAAAGTGTCCATCCACCTCTGATATTTCTATTTCTATTTCTATT
>VZRX01007490.1:96725-134471 GCA_013398075.1 Notiomystis cincta | reverse complement strand
TAATATTAAAATATTAATATTAGAAATATTAATATTAAAAGTGTCTTAGATGTCAGTGCAGCTTTCCACCTCTGAATGTGTGCATCATTGTTGGCAGTTAAATTGCTGTCTAAGCTGTCCTATCTGTATACTTATGTCACTGAAGTGGAAGCCTCTGGAGAAATGATTGTGGACCGGTACCTGGAAAAAGAATTAGTACTCAAATTGGCACTTCCAGTCTCATATCAGAGGCTAAATCAGAAGTGCAAATCAGATACCTGATAACCTTGGTATGAGCTTGCTTTTAGGGGAAATAGTGACTTCTGATCATCAGTCTTTCTTGCTCATTCTGCAAAAAAATGAGTACTAGGCACTGGAAGACATTTGGAGCTCATGGCAGGTATAGATGTGCTGCTCATTAAATAGAAAAAGAATTTACTGGAGCCAGTAAGATGCTGTGCTATTCACGTTAAGCAATGGACTAAGGTCTCCTCTGTTCCCCTGGTTTTGACTCTGCTCAAGGGAAGCCAGTTTGCAAGTACTGCAGCTGGAAAGAACATCCTGGAATAAAGAGTTGTATAGAGAATAAACAGCAGATAACTTGAAAGATTCAAGGGTGAGGGAGCATTTTGTAATGTTTAGTGATTTTTTTTCCCACCTGCTTTTATTATGCGCCTGCAAGTTTCTATCTCTATGAACTATTTGGCACTTGGCTTTGTCGTTTAAAGTGAGGCCAGTAACCCAGTCTTCTCCTGACCCAGTTCTGCCATTGCACTGAAATCTAGTTTTTCCCTTTATGCACTGCATGTCAGTCCTTCAGGTACAGTTCTGCAAGCTGACAGTGCCATTCTCCAAGTTTTGTTATGTGATTTAATGGTATGCTGGCTCATGTAATCACCATATTGTATGAAAGTTAAGAGTTGGCAAGATGCAGCCCTTGGCTTCGGATGGGCAATGCTCAGTATGCAGTATGTAAACACAACACCCATTTATTAGAAGCAAAGGAAGGAAAAATCTCCCTACGCAATTCCATTTGAGTGTTGTGGGAGCTGACATGAAAACGAAAGTGCTTGTTCTTGCCCTGGCCTTTGGTGTGCCAAACCTGAGATTAGTCAGCCTTTTAAACACGCTGTAAAACCACTTGGTTTTTTGTTGGTTGCATTTTTCTCCATGGGTTTGTGGGAAAAGGAGATGGATGAATGTAAGGTGAGTGGCAAGGGGTAGCACTTCCCTTTAATTTTGTTGTTTGGGCCATATTTGTATTGCCTACCCAGTCATATGTAAACCTGAAAAATTGACTTTTTGTAAATATTGCTGATGCTGAAATAACTGGCTGCAGGGAGCACATGAAATACAGATTTCTTTGCTGGATAGTTTTCCTTATTGACAAATGTAAATAGTATCAGACATCTATTAGTATATGAATGAAAATATGAGAAAACAAAAATGGTGTTAAGTATTTTATTTTATTAAAGCTGGTAGCATGCATAATATCAGAGGTCATTGATAGTATGATAATGAAGACATTAATTCTACTGTATGTCTGAATAACAGCCATTTAGGAGTTCAGATTAATGAACACTTTGGATCATATTAGTATAGGAAATAAATTGTCATCTAATTTCCTGCAGTTATCTAATAACCACTGGGTGAATGATTGGTCGTTGTTTCTGTTTAAACCATGTTTAAATTATACAAGGTAGGTGGATACAGTAATGATTTTAAATCTGATTAGGAATTTTCTGCTCTGTATGTATTTTGCCATTATTTTTGCTGTGTGGAGCAGACCTAATTTTAGGTGCAAGGTGAAAATAGCATCAGGTCTAAGATACCACTGCAGGTATTGTCTGAATAAGTCCCTTATGGTACTCACTGCTTTGCAGCCATACTGTGGAGCAGAGTTCTGCAAAATGGGGAGGTAAATCCTTAGCTTTGAGCTATTTCATCACCACTTGAAGCAACAGTAACAGTGAGACCATGTGGTGCAGGCTTGAGGGACGGAGTGCAGGCTCCTCTGTTGCCAGGCCAGTAGCTGCCTGCTGCTTCACAGCGGTCAGTGCTCCTGAAGGATCTCTCAAGCAGGTCTTCTGAAAAGTCACCTTTCACTTACCTCCCAGCCCTAAACTTTCACTGCTGCTAAAGAACACTTGTAAGCATTCAGTGACTGCAATATTTGGTTATTTCTTTTTTCTTCACTTTTGCTGCAAAACCTACTTAATGGAGATGAAGTTCAGGACCATCAAGATCGTATTTAGCCCAAGCCACAAGAGCCACCCTTTCTCCCAGCTGTGATTTGGCACCTGTATAACAGTCATTCACATGTATTTGTTAATGTTCCAGTGAAGAATTTCTAGTGGTCCAGCTGGGTATCTCAGTCTTGTTCTATCTTCACTGGCCTCTCACTGGTTTTGGGCAGCAGAGCTGGGAAGGCAGAGAGGAGTGTTGTGTCCTGGCAGCCTTGGAGCTGGGCCAGGCAGTGGGCTATGCACTTCAGCTTAGACTGATGCTCTGCAGTCTGCAGGTTTAGTCTGGGCTGTCACAAAAGGATGCATGTATGGTCTACAGAGATTATCTCTGGGTTTGCAAACAACCTTGATTCAATCCAGACTGAAAAGCTAATCTAGAAAAATTTACGTGAGCATACGAACTGCAGTGAGAGAGACACGAGTTCAAATAATTTCTTGGGTAGCATCTTAATTCTCTGGGAAGGTTCTGACTATCTAGTTTATCTTGTTGAAGCTGCTCTGTTGAAGATTTATTTGTTCAATCCTGAGGGTGGCTTACACATGAGCTAAGAATGTGGGGGAGACTGTATTTCAGACCACAAGTCCTAATTCACAGATTGTTAATCATGCCACCCTCTGAACCTCCATTCAGAAGACTTAAGCTTTTTCAAGTCAAAGTCTGCAAATATCCGTCTGTCTGTCATATCTGTTCTTGTAACTTGGCCAATCCCGTGTGACTGAAGCTGGCTTCAATCACCTTAACTGTCTTAGTGACAATAAACCCTTATCCAGTGTCTTATTTAGCAGGCCTTCTGCCTTTCATTTGTTCATCAGCTCCACGGGCGTCAGTTCACTGACAGTTAAGACCAAGGATAAATTTAGTCCAATTAGCTCTGTCATCTCTTCTTTAGATATACTTTGAGAAGTTTTTAGAAACACCCAAATACAGCTTTAGAGATACGTTAAGTGTATGCGGTGTATTTCTTGTAGACCTGGCTTCTGCATTTCCTGTGGCTGGAATCTCTCTACTTGATGTAGTCAGGATGACTTGTACTGATAACCTTCCAGTGTCTTTCCTCCTTAATGAATTACACTGTTTTGTAACTTTCCTCATTAGCTTGTGCTTGCTTGGTAGCAGCAGACCAAGGTATGTCTTCCTTTTATGTTTGCAGCATGATACATCATTGCTGGTTGGATTCCTTGGTCTGTTTAGTAACACATGACCTCTAATTACTTTTGGAAAAAAGTGATTCTGGCAGTATAAGTCAGACTGTAAAACTAAGTTGTGCATGTCCTGGCAATATATCTCCGTTTAAAACACAAAATGAACTCTGTGCAAAGCATACACCAACTCCTTTTGTAAGAATTATTCCAGGAAAAAAGAATTAACTTGATGGTGTGTATACAGGACATTCTGAAAATGTGGCGTAATACACTGATATAAAAATTAATTTAAAAGAAGTTAATATATTTAAACTTCAAATATTATATTAATATATAATACTGATATAAAATAGTACATAATATAATGTTTAGTGTTGTAAAGTGTCTGTAAATATGGCGGGTTAAAGTGTGTAGGAATGTTTCTTCCTCCATTTCATGTTGGTCAAAAAAATTCCTGTCTCTTTATGGAGATTTCATAATTGTATAAAATGGGAGTATGATATCAAGGTGCTGGCCTTTGTGGTCTAACTGAAGTAAGACACTAAGGAGTCAGGCATGATACATTTAAATTAATAATATGCTGTATATATGCAAAATAATTCACTAAATGAAAAGAAGTGCTTAGAAATTTAGGGAGGTTGAAATTTAAACATGCTAATAGTCTATTGTAAAAAAGTCCTAAGTTCCAACCCTCTAATTTCCACCCTCCATTTGCTCATTATTAAGTGAACTCAGCAAAATTTGTCTTTTGCATTAAATAGCAAGCAGACAGCATTATGCATTATGTCTTTAAACTGATACAGATCTGAATGTCAGTTCTTCCTGAGATTTGTTTTTCTTTTACTACTTTGAAGCATGCAGGAATAGGAACATTAGTCAGCCAAATGAATTTAGGAAGCTTGTATAACACTGCTTGGCACCCTCTTTCGTTTGGATTAAAAAACATGTTCCTGAATAAACAGAGCTTTTTGGTGGTTATTTTAAAAAGGAGGGAAAAAAATATATCTCCAGTATTCATAATTGGCGTCTTTTTCAAGTTACTGTGGTTCAGCAATGTGTGGATTGCATTTCTATTCTAACAGCAAAAACTAGCAGTGCTGTATTTGACAACAGTTTAAATGATTCTGATGGGCATTGCTTTATTTTCTAAGAAATGCAAACCTTTCTTATAAACCATAAATTTAAATGCTGTCACTGAAGGTGCTTTGATCTTCTGTATTATAATCCCTGACAAAGAATTTGCCCTAGATTTGCCATGCACTCTCTAAAAATTCTGGCCATAATTGTAGTCTGTTTCAAACTGTTTAGATATGTTTCTTTAGCATTTGTTCCATTAATAGTGTAATACTAGGCAGTGTTTCAGGCTACTAAAACCAGTGAAAATCTTGCTATTTTAAAAATTTGCTCCAATCTCTAGTCAGATGATGTTCATAATATTCCATCCATTTTCTTCTGGATTTTTTTTTTTCCTATCATCATAGCTCAAGGCCACATCTGAAAATGACTGCAAGTTTCTCTCCTCTTCCCCTTAAAACAGAAAACTGCCTTCATTTCTTTGTGCACCTTTCCTGGCTTCTGCTGTCAGTGTTCCCACCTCTGGCAACAGAACTTCAGCACTTCTGGTATCCGCAGTACTGAAGGTGTCTGTCAGCATCTTGCTTGCTCCCATACAGCTGAAGCTTCATTTCCAGTCAATGTTCTCTACATTTTTTATGGCATTTTATTTCCCATTACCTTTTGGGGCCCACTTCAAATATTAGTCCTCTGACTAACCTGTTGTTACTGTATTTTGTATCATCTGTAGAAACAAAGTGTCTCTTTGGACAGGATTAGAATTAATCCATTGTTCTGTGGAATATGTTGGGTTTTTTGAATTGTGACACTTGCAAGCTATTATTACAGCTAGGAAGAGCCCTCTGAAATACTGGTCTGCCATTTCTAGAAGTGACAATACCATTTTTCTCTGTAAAGTCAGTAATTTTCTTAATATATTACGAAAATTCTTGCTTTTCTTTTTTTTTTTATTAATTTTTCTCTTATTTTAATGGTCAGATATTTCAGATTTCTATCTTCTTGTTCTCCTCAGTGCATTAAAAAATAAATAAATCTCTTCTCACATGCAGATTTTAGGGATCAGCTAAACATTTGCCAGTAATGGTCAGATTCTCTACAGTACTCTTGGTCATTTCCCGCTGTAACAGAATGTTGTTGACATTTGCAAATGGCCTGAGACATATGTGAAGTTAATCTGCTTTTAGCCTACTAAAATCTGGTTTATTTCTATTGAAACAAGTCCATTGCATCCAAGAACATTATTTCAGTTACTGTTGAATTAGTACCTGTTCAAACTGCTGTTTGTCAAACAGTTATGTTCTTTTTGGCTTTATTCACTATGATGGAGTCATCTTCTTAATATACATACTCCATTACTTATTTCAAAGTAAACGGCACAGTTCTTAAAAAACTGGGGAAGATTTTTTTTGTGTGTAAAAATTGATGTGTCACTCAAGTAAACGTGCTAAAAAATGTATCTATTATGAAAATGCATGACTAGTCTTACTGGAATTTTAGAGCATAGACATTGAAAAGTATATGCTCTGAGGGGATTTACACTAATCTTCTCAACAATGGGTTATATTTTCTGTGAGATTAATTATGGAAGCCAAAGAAATGTCATAATAGGCCAGGGAAATAACGTGTCTTCTTTAATAAGAATGATCCTAGGAAGCATTTGAGAACTAGGTATAAGAATAATCCAAGAAATCATATTATATTGTGTCAATATTTGTATGAGTTTTTCTATCAGCACATCTGTAACAAGGATGCTGTTGAACATGTACCAGAATAATTTCACTGTGACAGCTGCCATTCTTTCTAACTCACATGCATACTTTTGACCAGATGTAAAGCTCTGAGTCACACTACACGCAATGTACAATTCCATTTTTTAATGAGTAACCCCTGTGAAAATTATCAGTAAAAGTAAGGTAAAATAGCCGTTTTTTCAAAGTGTTGTCCTCTGTTGTATTGTTGCAGATGCTGTGAGGATACCTAATGTTTCATATCAGTTATTTAACTAAATGGATAATATTGTGTTACTGGTGTAAGAGTTATGTTTCATAGGCATCTGTATCTAATAGGCATTTATATTTCGTCAAAATTGTACAGATTTAGGGAGCTTTTTTTCTCAGATTTTTTTTTTTGTCCAGTTATATATACATTTCCATAGTTATACCAAACTGTAAACTGAGTGACTTGACTTCTTTTTGGAATGTTTACCCCACAGTTTCTGTGTTTTTTTAAGGAAAGCCACAAGTGGAGCTTCAGGTTTAGATATTTACAGTTCTCTCTAGTTAGCATAAGTCAAACAAAAACATTGAGATAGCCTGTGAATGACATTCATATTACTTCTGTGGTCACAATTCTGTGATGATGAAGTTAGCTGGGATTTATTTATCCTGTGTCTCTTTGCTGTAAGCTGAGAGCACTTGTGTGTTGGTAAATATCATAGTAATGTGCCTGTTCTTCTGGACACATAGGAGAATTGTGGGGAAACACTGGAATGCCAGAAACACTTTGATGGAGTTTGTAGTTGTTAGTCTATACAGATCCCCATCAAAGCCAAAAACAAACAAAAAACCCCACGACAAACCTCTCTAAACCCACCCACAAACCACTAGGATATTAAAAATACAGTTTGTGTGAACAGATGTAAAGTTCAGGGCAGGATATATAATTTTACAGTAAAGACAAGGTGATTATAACTTCATAGAAATAGGTGAACATAGTGTTTTTTTCATTTTCTTAAATATATAGTACCTCTTAACACATTAACTCTTAATTCTTGTCTTTAGAATTAATGAATATGTCCAGAGTTGAAAAGAATTTTTCTTACCAGCTTGCCTCTATTGTTGCATTGCTAGCAGATCTTGCTGTATTTAATTCACTTGGTAGAAGGCAGATGGAAACTCTGTATTAATAGAGTTCAATCAAAGGAATAGAAAAGCCCAGTTCCTGTAAAAGAAATGCATTCAATGCACTAAATATATTTGTGTTTCAAAATGGATGGATAAGGAGAAAGAGTGGAAATCTCTTATTTAGATTCCTAAAAAAATAAAGACCTAGGGAAAAAACTAAGTAGCCCCATAGTGTATCTCTCTTATCATAACAGTTTGAGGGAAAAAACTATTTAGGATAGAAAGCAAAGTGTAGGAACAATCATTATTTTGTAACATGGCAAAAACCTAAAAGGTAATGATCTCTAATTGTCAGTAACCTCATATAGTTCAATCTGGTAATAGGGTTCACAGATTGATGACAACATGTGCAAGCTACATAAATTACTCAGGTTAATTGAAAATAAAAGAGATTCTGAGGAACTCTGTAAAGGTTTAGAGGAGATGGGAGAACAGATGGCATGATGGCAAGTGGAGTTTGTTGTGTTGAAGAGCAAGGGGGATGCATTTTGGAAGGAATGTTTTGAACTAATTGTAACTGCGTTAATAACGGCAGTTTCAACTTCTAAAAGCTACTTACAAACTCTTATTTATGTTCTTGTAGCAATTCTTGGTCAGGAAAATGAATGAAAAATCCCTATATTGTGCCCATAGTAGAACAAATCAGCCAGCAAAGTGGAATGCAGTAGGAGCAAAAGGAGACATTAGAAAGGGGAGTGCTTTTATGTTAGTGATCATCATCCGTCCTGAAAAAAGTTCTGGTTTTCCCATTGAAAAAAAAGAGCATAACAGATATAGGGATCCTAAATAGGCAAAAGCATTATAAGGGAACAGTTTGTATAAAAAGAGGCACTGAAAGTTGATCACAAGATACTACTGAATGATATGCAGGAGGTAGTAAGAGAGAGTGATTGATGGACATTACTGATCCTTTCTTGGTACAAGAATAAATAAATATTTAACAGAAGAGGCTAAAACAGGCAATGCTGCCTTAACACAAAATTACCAGTCTGGAAAGGTGTTTGACACTAGACATAATATGGCTTGAAATGCAGCTTGATTTATGTTAGAGTGAGCCCAAGAGGTCACATCCAGAAAGGGGTAGTCCTAGTCCTCTCATCCTTGCGCATCTCATCTCGTCCTTTGCTCATTCCTCAGGGATTACTTTTTGTCTCTGAGCTGAATTGGCTCGTCACTGTCTTTGAATTTACTGGCTTGCCTAGGGGTCGAGTGAATGTCAGAGGGAGGGAGCTGCAGAGAAGGAGATGCTGAGAGCCCTCTCTCAGCAGCAGGGAGCTCTTAGATGGCTTCAGACCATCTCATTAGCCTTGACTGAGGAAAAAGGGATTATACACTTAAGTAGGTAAAACGCCATGGTTCCTTTAGTTTACACTCTGCACATGAAATGTTTCTTATCTTCTAATTCATGCAAATCAGAAGAAATTTTCATATAGTCAATATATTCTGTAAATCTGAATGATCAGCTTTCTTCAGTTTTCGGTGGGCACCAGACCAATCATGTACTGATCTGACACTTCTTATTTTCCAAATCTTCATTGCCTTAATTGTACAAGTCAGATTTGGCCTAATTATAAACTCAGTTTCATATACAACCATCTGCCAAAATTACCATCTGTAACAATTCAGCCTTTAGCTCAGAGGAAAGGAAAACACTTTAAGATATATTGTAGCTGAACTTCAATTACATGTGAAAGTAATGACAGCTGAGATGTTTATACTGAAAGATCATTCTTTTAGCATGTGACTATCAATGGTGAGAACTCAAAATTTTATGTAAAGTTGTTGCACAGCTCCAGCCACTGAAAATCAATGAAGTTTCCATGCACCATCCCTGAAAGATGGTCTTGTACAGCACTTCAATATTAGCAGGAAAAAGGTGCATAGGAATTAAAAATGTACTTGAGTTTCTGATGCAGTAGTGCAGTTGCTGGATTTTTGTGTTAAAGGAAGCATTTTGATCAGTCCCATCCCATTTTTGCCAACTTAAACTTACATTTTACTGGAAAAACCTTACACATGGGTTTAAATTCCTAAAATGGCCATTCTGACAATTTTCTTTCTTAAAAACATACCAAAAACCCCCATATGTCTCAGTAAAACTTCAGAAAGAGTTTTTAAAACTAACAGTGGCATGATGCATTTTAGTACATCTTGCAAAAGGAATTGATGCTCATTTTCTGCGGTAAAAAATTTGCAGTTAGAAGAATAATAATAACAACAACAACTAAAGTATTTTTGACATAGGAAAATATTTTCAGTTTACATCAAAAACCTGAAAAAAATATAGTTGATTTTTTCTTACTAATATACTAATGTAATTACTTTAAGGCAAGGCATAATGTGTTTGTAATTCCAGCTTGCTGAAGTAAATGGCTTATTGGCTGCCCAGTGCTTACGTTGTCTTGCAACATACTTAAATGTTTTGAAGATTAGTTTCTAATTTGATGTGGCTCTTACCTGATTTGTCTGCAGTCTCACAAGCTTCAAGGCATTTGAGAATAATCTCATCCATTGGCCTATCACTTTGGATAAATATTCTTTTCACAAAAAAATATAGACCCGTTGTTAATGTACTTATATTCTAATAGCAGTGTAAATGTAATGTATCCTTTTCCAGATAATTACCTTAAAGCTAAATTGTTCACTTTGAGTTTGAGTATATATAGGAAGACATGCAATTCAAATTATGTAGGAAATAAAATGTTGTCTGAGAGTTATGAGAGGACTGAGTTGAAACAAGGATCTGGAAAAAGTTGTGGCATTTTGTGGGGCTTTTTTCACAGTCAAAAAGTGTTTTAAATCTGATTTTGTTTTACTCTGTGTTATTTGGAAACGGATGAGATAAACTTGCACGATTCTCATAAACATTTCTTGGAGCACTACTAGTATGTACAGCTCAGCTTCTCAGGTACACTGATAAGAAGTACAAAATCGAGACCTAGTGAAAGTTCAGAAAGGTATAGTTTTAGGGGGAGTGGAAGCCTAGCAGTTTCTGTGATGGGCTCATTGAAACTGATTATTGACAAATGTGGAATCATGGGCTCCAAGTTTTTGAATGGTAGGTTTTAAACTTGGACACTTCCCAGAGAAATCACTTGACAGATGTTGTGCTAGCTAATGGTCAGGTAACTACTGTACCGAGAAATGCTGTGTACAAAGAAGAACAGGATTTTTGTTCTTTGTGACAAAGATGTTCAACATGTTGAAAGTCCTCAGGCGTTTTCCTGTATCTCTTGATGAAGGAAGATGAAAACTTAGCACCAAGGCCAGGAGATGGAGGTTTCATTTTTCACTTCTTTGGTTTTCTAGAATGTTGGCTCTTAAGCAGCTTGCCTGTAGATGCTTTTTATCTTTTCCCCTGATAAAGTATCTTATCTAAACATTTTGCAATTTTTTAAAGAATTGATAGAATAGATAACTATTAAAATGTCCACAGGAATTGTTTATGGGGCCAAAAGCTGACTTCATTGCCTAACAAAATGTTTTGTTCGAAACAGACAGAACATGATGTGAAGAGGTTTATGTATTTAATTTAAATCTCAAACAAGGCACTGTTTTGTTTAATTTTCCTCATTCATTTTCTTATGGCACATACTTGGTCTTCTATTGACTCAGCACAGTGTACAAGGCGCTTGTAAAACATAGCATTCAATCTGTAAAGTCACGTTTCTAAATCAAGAATGGCGCATCATTCATAGACATTATGTGGGATATGGTAAATTTTGCAATGAAATGAAAAATAGTGAGAAGGAGCAGAAACTCAGGCTTTACTATGGAAAACCATAACCTTGCCCCATTTCTGCAGCTGAGTTATGTAATGGCATTCCCTCATGCTATGGGAGATCAATGCATTCAAAATACTTTTCATCCTTGATACATGCCCTGAGGTAATAATTTAGGTTTAGAATAACGCTTATAAAAGTATCTTTTGAATTCTGAAAGAATGAATAACAGCTTTTATTGCTTATGTTCAAAATTTTAAGTCTCACTACTGATGATAGAAGGAAACCTGGAATATCTCTTATTCATTTCCCAAAAGATCCAAGATTTAATGCAACATTAGAGCAGAATGACCTTCTTTCATCAGTGTTGTAGTTGGCAGTGAAAACTTTCACCACAGGCCTGGATAACTATCTGATTGGTTTGTTTTATTTTTTTTAAATCTCTTTGTCCTGGTTTCAATGGGGATAGAGTTAATTTTCTTCCTAATAGCTGGTATAGTGTTGTATTTTGGATTTAGTATGAGAATAATGTTGATGACATGCCAATGGTTTTAGTTGTCACTAAGTAGAGCTTGCCCTAAGTCAGGGACTTTTCAGCTTCTCATGGCCTGCTAGTGAGAAGGCTGGAGGGGCACAAGCATCTGGGAGGGGACATGTCCAGGACAGGTGACCCAAAGTGGCCAGAGGGATATTCCATACCATATGACATCATGCTCACCATGTAAACCAGGGGAAAGCTGGCTGAGGGCCACAGCTGCTTGAGAACTGGCAGGTCAGTAGGTGGTGAGGGATTGCACTGTGTATCACAGTTTGTATATTCTAATTATTTTGTTACTATTGTTACCTTTATTATTTACTTCTTTTTATATCCCCTTAAACTATCTCGATCTCAACCTCTGGGTTTTCTCACTTTTACTCTTCTGATTCTCTCCCAGATCTCACTGGGGAGGAAGAGTGAATGAGCAGCTGTGTGGTGCTTAGTTGCCATCTGGGGTTAAACCACAACACTCTTCAAAACACAAAATCACTTTCCTTACCAACATACATGTTACATCATAATTTGAAAAGTTCTCAGCTGGGGTTTTGGGGGATCAAAGTGAAAACTTTTTATTTCCTGTTTCAAAGCTTTTTAAGTTGATGCAGGTGCTGCTGCCTGGAACATATTCAAAGAAGACAGCTTTTGTGAAAAGTAAATTTGGAATACTTTTTATGTCAGCAGTTATCAATGGGAGAGACTGCTCTGACTAATGAGGAGGGATCCCATTTAAAGGTTGCGTGACTTAGTGTTGGTTTGCTTGTCTTTGCTTCAGAAGCAACCACCTGGCTGGATACTGCACCCATTGTGACAGTTGTAACAATAGCTATCAAGAGTTAGGGCAATCCTATATTTACACTTTCTGGAGAGGAGAGTCTGTGAAACTTAGGTACTGTAGAAAGCAAATAAATAAAATTTGTAATCTGAGAAGAGGTAAGAGAGGAAATTTTGTTTATTTTCCATGAAGTTTGGAGGGGGGGTTTATGTTGCTTTTTTGTCATGAAGCAATGAAAGAAATGGACTTTTTAATTACACATAGCAAAGACTCAAATAGTAGGGTCCATCTTCATAAGTTCATGAAGACAACACACTAGAAAGATGGAAGTATAAATACACAAGCAAAAGAGCTGTGTTGCCATGAGAATGCATTGATATAAAGCACTGTCAGTACACTTACACTGGACAGTACCAGGCTTGTAATATCAGAAGGAAACTCAGGGGACTGATAAACTCTCTACAGTCATCTGAAAGGAGATTGTTGCCAGGTGAGAACTGATCTCTTTTCCCACTGAACAAGCAACAGAACAAGAAGAAATGGCCTCAAGTTGTGTCATGGAGAGTTTAGATTGGACATTATGAAAAATTTCTTCACCAAAATGGTGGCCAAGCACTGGCACAGGCTGCCCAGGGAAATGGTTGAGTCATCAGCCGTGGAGGTATTTTAAAGATGTATAACTGTGGTGCTTAGAGACATGGTTTAGTGGTGGCAGTGCTCAGTTTACAGTTGGTCTTGATCTTAGAGAACTTTTCCAACCTGAATAATTCTGTGATTATTCCCTCCACTCCCACTTTACTCCACTCTATTTGGTTTTATCCAGTCCTATTAAAAGTACAATCTATCTTATCAAAAGAGTGGGATCTGCCAAAATGTTACCTGGAGCATACCTGTCCCAGGAGTTACCTGAAGCCCACAGTGACTTTGAAAAATGATACCTGCTGTGGCATGGGGCAGATAAAGTTTCTGAAGAGATTTAGGCTCCAAGAACACCAATCTTCTGAATGTCTGTCAAGGAGGACTGGCTAGACCTATCCCTGTATGTTGGAATTCAGGTTACTGATATCATTTGCCTTTAGCAGCAGATGATGCCAAAGTCTTTCTGGATGGACTGCAGAGGACCACATCTGCCTGATGTTGGTAATGAGACCTTCACAATGAGAGGGAGACTGAGGAAAGCTGCTGGGGCTGAATCCCATGATCTTTATCATGATGCAAACAATATCATTAATGCAACCTCTGTTTCCTCACCTTATCCTGAGTGTTCTTGCAGACCACTTATGTAGACAGCAGCTATAAAAAGTCAGGAAATGAATAGTCTTACAATAAGTAGTATAATACTGATGTGAAAAATTGTGATCCATCAGTATTGTCCAAGCTTATACTGGTGTTGGCATATCCAAGAGCTTTGAACAGTGTTCTTTAACCACAGCTAAGCTTGTAATTCTGAAAATGTAATACAGTTAAGGATGGTGGATGAAACACAGTCTCGACTATACTGGCATCTAGTTTCAGCAATTACCTTTTTGTAACAAGGTCTCATCTCAAGCAGGTCAGAGAAACTAGTTCTGGATTTATATCCCTATAAAGATACAGCACCTATCAGGGATGTTATCCAAAAAAATTCAGAGTTCAGAAACAGAGCAATGTCTTTCAGAGAACATGTCTTTCATTTAAAACCGGGTTGATGATTCTGTGGTTTATATATCAAAAATCATCCTCTACTTATACAGAAAAGTATAAAAGGATTGAANCGACTATACTGGCATCTAGTTTCAGCAATTACCTTTTTGTAACAAGGTCTCATCTCAAGCAGGTCAGAGAAACTAGTTCTGGATTTATATCCCTATAAAGATACAGCACCTATCAGGGATGTTATCCAAAAAAATTCAGAGTTCAGAAACAGAGCAATGTCTTTCAGAGAACATGTCTTTCATTTAAAACCGGGTTGATGATTCTGTGGTTTATATATCAAAAATCATCCTCTACTTATACAGAAAAGTATAAAAGGATTGAAAAGAAAAAGAAAAAAAGAAGGAAAGCACCTAAACTCCTTTTCATTTTGTATAAGAATATTTTTTCCTGATGTTTGCTTTCCACGGGCTCGAGCATGAACTGAAATCTCTTCAGATTTATAACGCAGTTTATTTTCTAGCAAAATTTCTGCGCATGAAAGAGTGAGTCCACTAAACATGTTTTGCTTCATACTAAGAATGATATACAAGAGAGGACATTTTTGTCATATACATGGGTTTCAGTGTATGCCGAGTATCAAAATAGCTGTTGTTTTCACTTTTCTGGATGATTTTATTTATTTTAATTTATTTTGCCCCAGTTCTCCCAACCCAAATACCATATAATTTGTAGCAGATGGTAAGAATTAAAGATCCAATACAGAATTTCTGTAACAAGTCTTATTTCATTTCCTTTACTAGTGCTTTAAAGTCCCAAGATTAAATAAGATTGCTCTCTCTATATTTTCATTATAATTTAAAAGAATATTCAGTATAGTAGACTTTTTTTACATGAACTTGGCAAACAAACAAGACCTCTGAAACAGATCTTTAGAAAAAAATCTTTAATTAAGTATTTTATCTAAGAGAATGTCTTTTCATTCCCTAAGGAAGTCAGATCATCCACCCCCATACAATGTGAGGAGCTTGTCCTCCCTGCAAGATAATGTTGTATCTTATGTTGCCTTCACCTTTAAATTACTTAAAAATGCCTTTGGATCTATGCTAGAAAACTCTTCTGTAAGTTCCCAATAGGGGGAAAAAAGACAACTTCCACTTTGGAGTTTGTAGGAGGTTTTGTTGAGTCAACTGAAGTCTGATCTTCTATTTATTTGGATTTGGATTTGGATTTCACTGTCTTTGTTAACAGAACAAGAAAGTATTGGCCTTTGTCACTCTATAGATAGAAAAATAAAAGATTTCAGTATCAATCCTGGATGTTTGCTATGGAATTTTACAGGAAGTGGAAAAGAAAATCTCTTGCCGGTACACATCCTAAAAAGACTGCTAAGTGCAGAACCTCTGGAGATCCTCATAATCTCTGATTCTGATTTAATAGGAAAATTTCTTTCCAAATATATGAGTTTTATATATTTTTATCCTTTTTTCCAACTGAAACACTTTTGTCCTTTAAATCTCCTGACTCTTTTACAGAACTAGAATGCCACCTGATGGATTATTATCAGTAAATATTTATTCAGACACTTTTAACACGAGTTCCAGAGGCAACATTCATGTATAATTACCTGTCTCTTGGTAACTTCACTTCCCAGTACTTGGGAACTAAACAAACTGGCTGTCATCCAGGACAAGTTTAGGATGCATGGAAACTGCCTGAATCCCTGATTGTCAAGTGAGATTAAAGAGTGGACAAAATTTATTATGGATCAGATAACATTTTTAAAGAACCAGAGCTTAGAACAGCCAAATATTTTGCAATGGTATACTTATAGAGATTGAACATTAATATGTTAATTTACACATTAAAAAGACTTTTTTGTAGTTTACTGAATGTAATTGCAAAATACCTGAATTACATTGATTTGCAAGGCAAACTCTGTATCAATTTACACTCCTTGATTATCACATTCATCTTGGTTTCAACTGAAACACACAAACCAAACTCAGCAGGAGTTTGAGTGCTCCTTACCAAGTACAATGGTAGCACATTGGCTGGAGCAGCCAGCTGCTTCTGTCAAGAAGAGCTGCAAGGGGTAGAGGATAATAGCAATCGGCCTGAGGTCGTATGAAATGAAGTTGGCGTATAGTCTAAGCAGCTTCCCGGTTTTCCCAAGATCTGGATGGTGGGAAAGAATGGTGTGACTCATCATTTTCTCAGCACTGTATCTTAAATTTGTCTGATTCAGGAAATGTGCAGAACTTGGCAGAACTAGAGAATGGTTTCTCCTTCCAGTGGAAGAATAAAAATACTGGAGAAAAAGTGCTTCTGCATTGGCACGTAACAGGTTTGGGACTACCTCTTATCCATTGACCTGAACAGAATTATTTCCAGTTCATTAACAGTGTACCTTAGAAGAGAACTAGCCTATAAGCATCTGGATACAGCAATTGGCTTTGCTTTTGCACCTGTGGCTGGTGGAGGGCCACTTTAACATTCTGCCAGCAAATGAACAGTTAGATGAAAACTCTCATTCTTGTCAGTTATCATTAGGCATTCTAGGAGTCCCCTGTGGATACACAAGTGAGTGCAAAGGTGTAGGGGAAGAGGTTCTAGGGCTGGGAAAGTCACAGAAGGGCATATACAGAATTGTCACAAAAAGATGAAACAGCTGTGAGAGCACGTTGCCTGGTGAAATCATTTGAATGTAGGTAGCAATGGCACCTCTCCCTACTTATATTTGTAGCCCAAACCTGTTACTTTCCTTCCCCTTAACTCCTTGAAGTAGCCTCATATTATGTATGTTAGATATTATATGCAGAACTGGGTAGAAAATATTCTGTGTTTTGTAAATAACCAAATATATGTTCAAATATTTTGTGTCTAAAACACTCTAAAACTTATTTTAAAAAAGACTGACTAGTATTTCTATAGTCTGTGTTTAAATCAAAATCCAGAAAAATCACTCTGCTACTCTCTGTTGCTTACTTTTATCATCATAGTCCTTACTATACATTGTTAAAAAAAATTGAAGAGTGGTATCAGTCACTAGAAAAGTATGCATCTGGATTTTATAATCATAACAAAGCATGGAGGGCGTAATCCAGAGATTTTTAGATGTCTCACTCCTGCAGAGTGACTCACTGAGCTGGAGTTATGCGTTTTGTTCATCGGACTGCCAAAAGGTTGTTCAACAAAACTCTCATGTTGACTGGGGAGCTCTGCAGAACTTAGGGTGCCCAGATGGAAGAGCATGTGTGAGACAAGGATACACACAGACATTCTGATGCTTGTTCAGTGGACATGTCTATTTTTCTACATATTGGTCTGACAATGTAAAATGCCTAAATGTTGTGAAAAATAAGGGTCAGGAATACTGGTGTACCCCTCGTTTGCCCCTTTTAGCCAGGAAAGCAGCTCCAGTGGTAAATGTAGAGATGTGGCACTTAGGGACCTGGTCTGCTGGTGGATTTGGCACTGCTGGGTTTATGGTTGGACTTGATGATCTTAGAGGTCTTTTCCAACCTAAATGATTCTATGACTCCATGGTAATTACAAGGTAGATACATCAGAGGAGCATAGCCCAACTCTGGTGAGTTGGAATTACAGGAGATGTAACCCAGGTCTGTCACTTAGAGAGCACCCTAGTTGATAGGCTGTTGTATTTGGTGAGACTAGTGCCAGTTTTGATGGGCAGTGGGTGTACACTAGACTTCATATTTTTACTATGTGTTATTCAGCGTTAACGCAGTGCTTCCTTCAACCGCTCTGAAGTAATTTCTTGGGTATTTGAGATTGTGCTGGGGACATTGCAAGTTCCAAATGTGCTCACCAAATACTTCACTGTTTCCAGAACTAGGTGGTTGTGGGTGAGTGACTTCTTTTTCCACACTTAACTCACTTTTTGGGGGACTTGAGCAATATTTAGCACTTAAGCAGTATTTAGGCACAGCCATGGGGGGGCATTAAAGTCGGCACTGCGGTTTGCAGGTGTGAAGGTGTCACTGAATACCGTGACAGTGGTAATTGGATTACATTCTGTATAAATGCTCTTCTTTCATTTAATGATTTTTCTATGCTGGCAGTAAATTTCTTAATTGGTCAGACAGGTCTTCCATGACTTTAATTATTTAATTTCTATCACAGCTAAATAACTAGACATAATAGGAGAGAATTACTGTGCTTTTATGCATCTGAATGCTTTGTGGTTTAAAAAAAAAAAGCCGAGAAATATATTTTCTTGCTATTTTAATTTTCTCTAAATCTTCTTACAAGAGGCTTTTTGAGGTATAAGTATGAACATTGTGAGCTATCCATGACTGACCAGCTAGTGTTGTCTGTGGCAGAAGTTCACAAGCTATGTCTCAGCAAAGCAGTGTGTAAACACTGTCCAGGGGGCCAATATTGAAAGATGTTCCTACTCCAGCATTAGCAGAAATGAAAAATAAATTTGGGAAGCCTGGCCCAGGGTGAATATTGCTCCACATTGTCAGCTAACTTCTTCAGCTGTGGCTTGGCTGTGGTTAATTGGACGATTTACTCAGGAAACTGGGCAGAAAAATTCCATGGCTAATATGATTTGAATGCAATAAATTTTGAAATGGAGAACCCATTCATCTGTGTAGTTACTACATCTCCCTGTGCTTAATGTTTTTTTGTGGTTTGTTATTTGCCTTTTTTTAGTGACTTCTCCCTGCTTGTGATTAGAAGTGTTATCAGGACAAACTAGATATTTGGAAATGTCCAGACTTTCCAAAGTTTGGTTTATTTAGCAATGTGGTATTCCCCTTGCTGTTTTCCACTTAAGGAATTAGCTGAACATTAACATGATTGAGTATCTTAGCATACTGTGAAAGAGATGCTAAACCACTCACTCAGCAGCCTGTGTCAACACTTCAGATTGTAAATGAAGAACATAAATGAAAAGGATGTTGATTTACAACTGAAAGGGTGGTCTTCAACACATTGGATCACTAGCTAAGCTTCTAAAATGCTGTTTACTGAAATTCTATATTATGGCTTACAAACAATAGTGCAAATCATTTGCAGAATAATCAAACATGTATACTTGAAATCTTTAATTTAAATTATCCTTTTGAATCTAATAATTATTTTTTCCCCTTGCACAAGCTTAAATATTCATTATTTAAGAGATTTCAAAATCAAAAGACAATTTATTAATTTTTGAGCCAAAATTAAGAAGAGGTGCTTTGGCATACAGGTCTGCCTCTTGTCTGCCATATATCTTCAATTTAATGCTAATAGATGATGTGTGATTAAATTCTGAGGCCAGCTTTGAAAAAATCCCATGTTAACTTAGGGCTAATTAAACATGGAAAACTGTTATGAGTGCTGTGTAGGTAACTTTTATTTATGCTTAGTAAAGTATAAAAAGGGCATCTCTATTTATAAAGCTATTGTTTAAGGTTCCCTTTTGTTCTGTCCTCGATTTAATTCAGTCTATTCAAGTTTTGCTCAAACAGCAGGTTTGGTCATTAGTAAATAACACAAAAATAGCTCAGCTCTTTGATCTGTGCAGTCCTTACATACAATGTGCCTGAAGGCATGTGTAATATAAATATTTTGTAAGTGCAAATAATTAAAAGATTTTGGATAATAGACATGTTGAAACTAGCAGTATTTTGAAGGTTTTCAGTTCCTGTTGGATGACACAGGGAGCAAATAAGCAAGAAAAACCTCAAATAATCTCAGAATTTACAAATCATTTGGTTTTAATAAGAGTTATAAAATTACTATGCTTTTAAATCCCATTATTTACATAGGAAAAAAAGTATTCTTATTTATTTACATAATTATAAAATGTATAGTGATTTTAAACTTCATGTATGGGCTGTCTTCAGAAGTCCAAAAATCGACAAGGTGCAAAGTTCTGGTTTTATTTGTAGTGTGTTACTCTGTTTATGAATACTACTTAGTTGATCTGCTGAAAGAGTATTTCCAGTTAAAGAATTTTGTTACTTTTTTTGATTATTAGACTGTTAGGTTGAACATCATCCTATGAACGTTACACAATTCAGTGAACTAATCAATACTGAGGAATCCAGTAAAGAAATTGTCAGTTCCTGGTGTGAACTTCATCTCCAATGAACACATCAGGGAAAAGTCCCTGCCAATGTAACTGCTGAGGCACTGTTTTACTCCAAAGGTTGAATTACTGGTTTTCATTCCTGAAAGCAGTATATTTATTTCATTTTGAAGCTAGTTGTCCCTAACTTCTTGCCTTTTTCACAGCAATTTATTTCCAAAAATTGTGAATGAGGAGGTAGCCAGTTAACTTGAGGTCACCTTTTGTTTCCTCTGTGATTCCAGAGCTTATGTAAGAAAGGGTGATATTTCTCTTGATCACTTAAAACCAGTTCTTAAACAGATTTGAGCTCTTAATACACTGCAAGGAGCTCTCGAAGGTCCTTTCCAAGAGTAGCAGCATCTTTGCATCTCCCCAGAGCTCAAATTGTTCATATATATATAACTGCAAAGTATAAACTGTACAGCATAAAATACAGAGATTTTGTAACATGAACTATTAATTATTCTCAATCCTTCACATTGCTAATTATGATCAGTAATTATTTGTACAAATATTAAAAGTATTTCTAAATGCTAGTTTTGTTGAAGCAAGAGCCATTGTCAAAAGACATATTACATATTGAAAATGCACTTTTCCCAGAATATTTTTGATTTCTGTCTCTGTGTCCTGTGGCATCTGAGGGTACAGTTTAGGGAAAGGCACGTGCAGGCTCCACTGAAATCAGCAGACCTGGCTTGTCTCTTCTTTGACAGAGCATTTCAACTGTCTCAGTTACTTGGATCAGAAGGCTGAAAAATGCTACAGGAAAACAAAAATGGAACTTGTCTGCCTAGTACATCTGCCTAAACCATCAGTGCCAGTGCAAGAGGTAGGGAGAGGAGGCTGATTTGTCTTTTTCACCAGCCCACACTGGTTTTACCTAAATGAGTCAGGAATCTGTATTCTAAGAAAGCAACTGACCAGTTTTACTTGTAGGATAAACACAAGATTTAAGAGATACAAGATAAAAGAAAGAGATTACTCTTGTCATGTAACAGCTCTTTTAGGCAAAGTGCCTGGCACTATTCTGTCAAGTTTATGAAGCTCCTGAGCAATCTGTATTATCATTCTTTCTTAGGCCCTCTAGATTACTATAAAGATACTTCATCTTTTTAATCTGTGATTTTTCTCTTGTTTTCCTAGAGAACTGTGTCTCTGTTGTTTCATTTGCTTTGGTCTTAAATTGAAAGGTTGGAGAGCGCATGAAGGCGAGGGTGGAGGCAGGAGTTCTCTACCTGTCACACAGAACAGACGGAGCTGAGCTGTATCTTGGTTTGTGCAAAAGCAAATTCTGATCTCAATCCTGCCCTTATGGAGGCTGAGGAGCCTGCACAGGCAAATTCCATACTTGCCGTAAATGTACACCATCATCGGCTTTTGCTGACAGCTTCAGTCAGCTGGCACAAGAAGCTTCACAACCCCAGGCAACTTTTGATTATCCATAACTTAAATGCTTTAACATTCTGGAAATAAAGATCTGCAGCTTAAACTTGGCACAGGGCTCTGTGGGAAACCAGTGAAGCACAAGGAACAACAGAAGGCGAGGAAGTTCAGGCAGTGTAGCCAAGGAGACACCCAGGTGCATCGCAGCTAGTTATCTGCTGCTTTTCTGTGCGAGTCTCACAAGCCTCTGTAAGTACGCTGCATTGCTGTTTCCAGTAGGATTTAGGAGGGGAATGTAGTGCCAAAGCCAAGCTGGCACTTCTGAGAGGCCAGAGCACGTCACTCGGAGAAAATGTACTGTATTGCTGCTTGAGATGTCAGTACTTGGGCAGAGTCCAGTTGTGGGCTTGCTTGCAGTTTAAGTACTCAAGTGAAATGGCTGTGATTATGGACTTTCTCCTTTTGCCTTGACGTAGTCTGGTATAATTTTGTTCCTTATCATTTGTCACATTAGAGCCACAGACCTATGAGGTGAATGACAAGTATGTAGTCAGCTGTATTTTGATGATAAAGAATATTGCAGAGTTTGTATCTTTTGCTTCTTTGGTATCCGTGAACTTTGCAAAAACCCAGCTAAGGATGATCCTGTGCAAGTAACCTCATGGCTCAATACTAGGTTTTCCATTAATACTCTAAAGATATTTGCTCCCAGAAAAGATCAATTAAGTGCATTTTTGTGGATTCCTGCCATGAAGATGATAATGTAATGGTACGAGTATGCTCTCATGAAGGATCAAGAGTATTGTTGCCTCTAGACTTCACATATGAAAAACATTACTACAATCTCTTGTTGCTTCATATTTGGTGATTGCTTACTTTGGGTTTCTTGTTTCTTGTTTCTTTTTTCTTTTTTTACTAAATAGACTTGGATTATCACTTGCTTTTGTCTTCAACTACTCCTGCTTAATCCTCTTGTCAAAGCCCAGAGTTCCTGCGGGAATCCAGTCACAGATGATGTGAATGACATTGCAAAACTGGTAAGTACCTTTTATTTTACATTATTCTGTATGTTAAACAATAGTCAGTGTCTAAGGGCACCTAAATTTCTAAGTGAAGTTAGTAAATCTGTATTAGAACCAGGAGAATATTAAAAAAAAAATCCATCAACATCTGTCACTTGAACAAAACCTTTTTCTACAGTGAGAGTAGTTTCAGTGTTAATTGAAGAGATCACCTTGACCAAAATGGAGTATATGTACATATGTAGTTTCCTGACTCCAAACTGCAATAATAAATGTCAAAAATCTTTATTTCCTCAAACATTCTTTCAGAGGAGATTGTTCCCCATGCAGATGAAAGATTATTGTCTTTGTGTTAATGACATGCATGGAGCAGACTAGTGGCAAACAGCTGAATTGGAGCAGAAATCTTTACCTAGGTTATATGAAAAACAAGTGCCGTATATAAAAATAGTATGATATTAGACATCATTGTAGCAATCAAGGCAATAACAATTGAACAGGTTTTGCAGTCTTTAGGTGTGAGAGGGTTACACTCATAATGAGTTTCTCTTCTTGCTCTATGTAGAAGTTTAAGTCTGAAGGACTCCACAGCTTCATATAAAAACTAAATTCATTAAAGAAATTTTAACTGTTACTTAATTGACCACTGCATTAACCTGAAAAACTGCATCTGCTTGTGAAATCAATTGGTGTTTAACTTCACTGAAGTTAATAATTATGCTATTTTGCAGTAGTGCAGAATATAACACTGAATTTTTTAACAAATAATATATACTGAACACTTAACAAGCATATCTTCATCTACGTATTGAATCTAGTGGTTTATTGTGTCTTCGTTATGGGAAAAGAGTTGCAACATCAGTGTTATTATTATCAAACACTTAAAAAAAACAAACTAGCATTTGCTGCCTGTGCAGTGTTCTTGTTTTCTTTGGTCCTTTTTACATATATTGATTGGCACATAGTGTAAATCTCTAGGGGTGCTCTATAGTCCTACTTAAATATTTATTGCTTCAAATTAGTCCCTTTAGGCAGAATTTCGAAGTATTGGCATATTAATTCCAGATAATATTTCATCTCTTGGAAGAGTATTAAGCTTTGATGTAAACCTGTTGAAAGCATGCAAGAACAACAGAATTCCTGTGAGAGCTGGTGAAATTGTGTAGTGCCGGGATAGTAATAACTTTTTGTCAATTATGTGTCCTGAGAAAAAATGCTTTAACTTTCCCTTTAGTACAATTTAAACTTCAAGAACGTATAAATTCAGATTACAAAAACTTGCAAGCATCTTGAATAACCACACTGTCCAGGTTACACTGTTCTTCTGCTACTGCCAAGCTGGAGTAGAGTGGAGTTGGGCTGGACATCTTTGGACACTCCTCCATGAAGATGCTGTATGGTCCTTCTCCTGACTTAGACCCATATCTTACAGATCACCCTACAAATGCAAGATTTGGGTCAAGTTAACTAGCAAGTTAAAAGATACTTTGGGTTGGAGAAATAACAGAGAGATGCAGAAAGTACAAAGCCCTAGACACATAGACTCTCTGTGTTTTGAGTTGCATGAGTTGTTCTGAGAGTGTTTTGAGGAAAGTCTGTCTCCCTGTTTTGTCTGTGTTAATATTTGCAGAAATAATTTCAATAAAGTCACTTGAGAATTGGAAGGATAAGATGAGAATAAGTATAGTACCCTCAATTTAGTGTAAGGACTCTTGGTTTCAGTTAATGTGACTATATTGCATGTTGGTCATTCTGTTTTGAAATTCTACAACACGACATCTTGACACTGAGAACAAAATTTTAAAAATACCTAATAAGTTTTAAAGTACTTTTAACGCAAAACTTTGTTAGCTGACTGTGATATGAGAAGGGAGAAGCCTATAGAGAATACTGACTGATCATACTACTTTGTAGCAAGTACAGGTTTTTTGTGCTCTATGAACTATATCCTTGGTAAATATAAAAAGGACTCCAATATGACATTACTTAAAAATATGGTTCAGGGGACCCTAAAACTCTTAAATTGCAGTAAAAATTGTGTACCATTTCTGCTTTTTGAAATACAATATACTCATTGAATTAAGGGATGATACTCTGATGATGTTTATCTTCAAAATTAGACATTACACACAAATCTGGTTGGGTTCTTCATTAGAATCACAGAATCATTAAGGCCTCTAAGGTAGAGCCCAGCTGTTGACCAAACACCACCATGCCAACTAAACCACAGCACTAAGCACAGCATCCAGACATTTCTTGAACACCTCCAGGAATGGTGACTCCACCACCTCCCTGGACAGCCATTTTTTTCTTGTCCTGGCAGGAGAGGCTCTCCCCCATCGTCTTATAACCTTTATTCCAGGTAGTTGTAGAGAGCAATAAGGTGTCTCCTGAACCTCCTTTCAGCCACTCCTCACATGACTCTCTAGATCCCTCCCCAGCTTTGCTGCCCTTCTGTGTTGTTCTTCTTGTAGTGAGGGGCCCAGAACTGGACAAAGGACTGGATGTGTGGCCTCACCAGTGCCAAGTACAGGGAGACAATCACTGGTCTTGCTGGCCACAGTATTGCTGATACAGGCCAGGATACCAATGGCATTCTTGGCCACTTCGGCACATGTTGGATCATGTTCAGCCAGCTCTCAACCAGCACCCCCAGGTCCTTTTCCTCCAGGCAGCCACTGTTCCCCTAGCCTGTAGCACAGGGTAGAGTTGTTATAACAAATGCAGGACCTGGCACTTCACTTTACTGAGCCTCAGACTACTGGTCCCAGTCAACTGATCCAGCCTGTCCACCTCCCCCTGCAGAGCCTTCCTGCTTTCCAGCAGATCAACTCTGCCACCCAACTTAGTGATTCAGGGTGTTCTTGATCACCTTGTCCAGATCATCAATAAAGGTAATAATCTGATACTGGCTGACCCCAAAAGTGAACCCTGGGGAACACTAATCACCATTAGTCTCTGGGCCCAGCCATCCAGACAGTTTTTACCCAGTGAAAGTTGTACTTGTCCAAAGCATGAGCTGCCAGCTTCTCCAGGAGAATGCTGTGGGACACAGTATCAAGGGCTTTACTGAAATCCAGGTAGATAAAATCCACAGCCTTTCCCTTTGACTAGGCCTTTAAGTAAAAGTTTTATTTCTTCACTGATCTAAAGAGTCTGTGCCTGTAGAACATAGGGTCTTTAATAAATATCTTCCCCTTTCACACTGAGAACAAATTGTAGCCCAGAGGATTTCACAGAAGTGTTGTGTGTACAGTTATTGCTCATAGTTATTATGATGTTATCCACAAGCTCTGTCACATTTGGCAACAGTGAACTAGCTGTTCCTAAATGCTTTATTCTCAGCTAGACTGTCATGTTCTTTAACCCTCTTTGTCCATAGTCATGAGTATAGTCCCATCTCTGTGTACAATGAACTATCTGTTCAGCAGTAGCACACAAATCCCATCACTTGCCTTAGGAAATTGGCCTCTCTTCCTCCTGTCTCATCACAAATTATCAGACATCAGCCTAGACTCAGTTTGGCATGAGTACTCCTCAGAGGCAGAGTATGATCTCTTTCATCTTCTCAAAATGTTTGCCTTCCCTGGGCCATTTCTCCTCACTGTAAAGTTACATCAGCATCTCTCCCCAGCCTTTCAGGTCTTCAACAAAGGTATCTGATTTGGCTCTTGATGCTTCACAGACCCTTCAAAGTTCACTTTTAAAACCTTCATTGTTTTTCTTGTCATAATAGGAGAAAAAATTTGTTGTAGTTCTTTGGACATTCAAGTGCATTTTTCGTCCAAATTCTTGGTGTATAAAAATGCAGTCTATGAAAAATCTTTTCCTAGCTTCAACTTCTGTAGTTTTGCTCTTCTGTCTGTTCACGTGGTGCTCTGACCCTTAATCTTCTACTTATTTCCTTCAAGCTGTTCCTCCTTTATTTTTTTTTTTCACTGTCAATGGCAGGCTTCTTGGATTTATCTTCAGAGGTACTATTAACACTGCCTGGGTTGTCATAACACATGCTGGGTTTGCCCTCAGCTTCTCCTCATTATTTTCATGGTATCTGTTACACTGTTTGTGGCCGCAGGAAAGATGCTCCTGGACGAACTCCAGGTAGATTCTCATCCTCTTCCTATCTCATGCTAAAATTCTTTGCAGCATGAATCCATATCCCTCATTTGGTTTTTTTCCCCTACTGTGTTTTCCCACACAGACACTTCCACTGCAGTGCACCTGCAGCTCGCAAAAGTGTTCTGCAGTTCCTTATAACCTAGGCTTTGTTTATTTGGTACTGGGCTTGCTCCAAGTCCAGTAAGCCCAATAAGACATTATGTGTAGAAAACTCCTGAGCATGACTGGCTATGTTCTGCTCAGCTTCATTGGACTATAGGGTATGAGAACACTTCTCAGTCAAGACCCTCGGTGGATATAGACACAGGATGTCTACCAAGCCTAAGCTATTGGAGAGTAAGTAAGGCGTGCTGTGCAGTGCCTGAAAATGTGGGTCATTTGCCTAATCAACTTTGTGTTGAGTAATAAATTGAGGACAGATGTGTGGCACAACTTGTTTTCAATGGTCTTAATCTGGATTTTCACTAGCATCATGCTAGACTCACACCAGAAAATAGAATTGGAAAGAAAGAAATAGAATAACCATAAGATTTCTGAGCATTAATCAATGTAGGACCAAACTAGACTGGATTCTGTTCATTAAAAAATGATTTGTATATTCTGTAAGATTAAATTTATTCACATCTAGGTAAAATAATTTTGTCATATGAAGAATATATCCTAAGTAAAATTATTTTAAGAAGCAAAGAACAATTGAACAATCATTTTTTGTTTTTTAATGGTGATAACTTTAAAAGAGCATAATTTCATACCTATAGAGAATGAAAGTATTTAGAGAGTATTCATTCTGAGCTACTCATCACGTGAACTCCTGCTTCTTTTGTAATGAAGATGTCTGGAGGGAAGCACATTACTTGATGAACAAATGTTCCGTATTATGAAACTGTAATTGCAGCACCTGTCAATAAAGTCTGTCCCCATTGTTCTTTTCAGCACGTTAAGTCAGCAGAAAGCTGCATCGCTGTAATTGTGCACTTGATTTTGCATAAGAATTAGGAATCAGTTGTATATATGTTTGTTAAATATGAACATCAAACCTACATATAAATAGAATTTTCACTGAGCTGTGCAGTATGTACTGAATATACCTACATATTTTTGTTTCATTTATTAACAAAATCTAAGATACCTTTTCTTCTATGAACTACTTCTCTAAAGCAATTTTCTTCTTTTGAATGTTGGAAGCCCAAACAATAATCAGGATTTACTGACCAGTTCCTTGTTTGAGACATGCTGTCAAATACTTCGCTTTCACATTACATCTTTGCTGTAAATATGTACTTTACACTCTCTACCACATTTGATTTTTATTTTTAAATGGATCTAACTCTCCTGAGTGAAGGGGTTATAAAAAATTATCCAGAGTTGTTATGCTGCAAATAATCTGCCACTATGACTGTAAAAAGTGTGAACGGAAATCGTTAGCATGTTGTCTTAAGCCAAATGATGAAGATTTTATTAACTGCTTCATTAGCAGATGAGATAGAGTAGATTGCAGAGATGAAGAACAGACAGTGGAAGTTTCTGCAGGAAAAGAAAAGCCAGGGAAGCAGTGAGAAAGAGCTTGAGAGGGGTTTTTGACAAGGGTATGTAATGCTAGGACAAGGGGGAATGGCTTTAAACTGAAAGAGGGGAAATTTATGTTAGATATAAGGAAGAAATTCTTTACTGTGAGGGTGGTGAGGCACTGGAGCAGGTTTCCCAGAGAAGTGGTGGATGGCTTTTCCTTGGAAAAGTGTCAGGACCAAGTTGGATGGGGCTCTGAGCAACCTGGTGTAGTGGAAGAGGTCCCTGTCCATCGTAGGGGGTTGGAACCAGATGATCTGTAAGGTCCCTTCCAACCCAAACCATTCTATGATTCTCTGAAAAGAATAGGAAAAGGGAAACAAATAGAGAGAAATTCAAGGTAGAAATTATATCCAAAAGGAAAATATGTTTTTTCCTATCATATGCTTTAGAGTAAAAAAGAAAACACTGACAATGGAAAATGGTAATTTTTACTTTATTAACATACTTTATGTTTGATATGTGTATAGAAAAATTATATCTGTTCTTGTCTCCTTATAATTTTCATAACAATAGCAATAAAGGGAATTTTCAAGAGCAGTAGCCCTCATTTCAAAGCACGTGACTGCAGACAGGTCATCTCTCATGTCTGCTGTTGCAATGAAAGAGTAGTTCATGGAACCCAAATAACTTTTACATCCTTTTTTCATCTCCCCATCTAAGTGACCCTGAGCGTTTTTTAAAATATATTTGGGTTATGCAATGTTAACAGTGCTGTATTAAATATTCAGACCTCTCTATGTCAAAAGTAATCTTACATTCCCCAGTTTGAGATTTTATTACAACTGGGAATATGGCACTTATTGTTGGTTTTATATGGATTTAAAGACACAAGTCTAGATTCTCTGATCTTCACCTTTTCTCAGCCTGTTAGGATATCTACAATCACACACATCCACTAAATCAGAGAAAAGTTTTGTGACATTTTAATTGCAATTCAGAATTCTTTTGGTTCTATGCATTCCTTTGCAAGATTATCATTTGACATTCTCTGTAATCATCAAAACTATTACTTCTGTTTAAATCAAGGTAAATCATGCAGGCAGCCCCCCCAAATTGGTCACTGTACTTACAGAGTTGAGTAGAGAAACTAATATAAAAACCATTTCAGGACTCAGGTGGTTTCAAGGGACAGTTCTTTTCCAAACACCTTTGCTTGGGCAGGTCAGAGCTGCCTTGACATCTGCTCCTTGTTGGAAGCCACAGCAGTCAGGCACCCTGCACAGAGTGGGTGTGCAGAGTCCATGCATTCCTTTCAGGATAATTTCAGCACCCAAATGGTTGGGTTTGGATCACAGTGTTCAACAAAATTTCAAGATACATTTCAGCAAAGCAAGAGAGTAAAAAATGCAGATCTAGTATAGACGTATCCTTCACTCTTACATCAGGGGCTTTACCCTATTTTCTGTGTGTGAGTTGGGAAGTCCAAGTGAGACACAAATGCAACTCCCTCTCTTTGACTGAGATCCATCGTTTTACCAGGAAGCATCTGACAGGTGGAGTTCAGTCAACAAAACTTTAACAACTTTCATCTTGAGGCAGGGTGTATATTTTGTCTTTGACACCCTCCTCCCAGTGGTCTTCATTTTTAGTAGTAAATTCAAAAATATCTTATCTGATTCACAGTCTGTCAAGGAGAAAAATATCTGAGGCTGAGCTGTATGCTCCAGCTCCGATTGAGAAGGTGTAAGAGCTCTTGGGCAGTTAAATTTTTTTAACTGTGCGTGAAAAGTGCTCGAGATGCTCTGCTGCTAGGAAAGTAGATTGTATACATAATGCATATCAATTCTTGTAGTGTTCATTGATATGGAACAAATTTAATCTTCCAGTGACCTCTCTTAAAGAACAGTGGTTTTGCTGGCATTGCGAAGTGTGGAATCCCTCTAGAGTGAGTGTGGGAAACTTTGCACATAGAGTAGCATCTTCACTATCTGTGCTGCTTGAAGTGCTGCTAATCCTACCTCTCCAGGCACGCAAAGGAAGCCAGGAAAAAAAATTGAATACCTGTTAGTATGCCCTGATGACACAATGTTTTAAAGAATGGAATAATAGACAAAAATTTGGGTGAGGATTTAGAATAAACCAATGCTCTAAAGAAAGAACAAATACATTGAAATATTTTTCAGTATTTATAGCATCTTGAATCAACTCCCTGAAATGCCAGAAAAATAGAAATTAATACAGAGAATTTTAGTGATGCTTCTGCTTTGGGAATATATAGATATAAAAATAAAAGAAGAATAAAAGAAGAAACAACACTGATTTATGTGAGAGACATTTTAAGGATCATTTGTGTAGTAATTGTTTCAAAGCTGTAGAAGAAAGATAGATGTCATTGAGCTGAAAATTGTAGCTTAGCCCACATAAATTAAAAAATGTTTGGAATTCACTTGTGTTTGGCTGTGTGTAAGTATTGCCCTTGATCATTTCTAGAACTGTAACATTTTGAAATAACTTTTAATTTTTAATTGAAACAAAATTTTAATTAAGAAATAGAACATCATGTTTTGTCAAACAAAATACTACCTAAAAACTGCACAGGGGGAAAAGAAATCCCTATGCTGGTTGCTATAGCAGCGGAATTAAAAGCAGCCATAACAGAATGATCTTTAACCTGAAGCAGAAATGCTTTTGCACCAAAGGAGCTACATCTGTGCATATTGTTTTTGACTACATGGATTTCAAACCAGGATGAGAAATATCAGTTGGCTCTTTCATTGATAGAAAATAGGTTTACTGTATCATTAAGCAGCATACTATGGTTAAATCTTTTGAAAAAGTACTTCAAAAACTGTGGATTTGTGGAAGTCCAGTGACTGTTGAACTGTTCATCTCCAACTCAGCACATTCCCCAGATGTTCAGCCATGTCTCACAGTAGTGTTGGATCCCATCTGTGGCAGGTTGTATTGTATAACTCAGTGGGAACCCTTCTTCCACTCCTTTTCTTTGCTGCAGCACACTTCACACTCACCCACATCTGCAAAGCTGCACTCAGCTTACGTGTGTGGAAGCTCTCCTTTGCCCCAGGACATTGCTGTGATATAATTATATTGCTCATCATTAGTAGGAGGCACAACTTCAAAGTTAAAGTTGTGCTCGAGTGTTTTTCTGTCCTGCTACATAACTCAGCATAAGGCAGGCAAGTATTTAGGTTCAGATGCGTGTTGGATTTGGACATTATTTGAAGTGCAAAGGGCTGGATACTTCTGGGTCCTCTACTGCCTACAGTAGAAGTTGTCATGTAAACACTTCAAGGCATCGAAAGATGGAAGGGCAGTGGAGTTTCTGCAGTAATGTGGGAGGCACTATCATTGGACATGATCAGATCAGATCAGATCAGATCTGGGCATAGCACAAATCTGTGGAAAGATGGTTCAGTTGTGAGCAAATAAGGGTCAATAGCAGTTCCACAGGAAAGTGGGTATGTAACCTTTTCTGCCTGCACCTGGTAAATTACTGACAGTTTGTGTTGAATATTTGGTAGATTTTGTTGAATGCAGTTATGCAAATGAATTCTTACTTTTTGTAGTAAGTAATAACATTTTTATTATCTGTTTATTTTAGGTTGGAAATCTCCCAAATGATTATATGATAACCCTTAAATATGTCCCGAAGATGGATAGTCTGGTATGTACAACCACTTCAAGTTAATCCCAATAAAATATCCCCCTGGAACCAATGATTGCTGTAACATTTTGTGCCTAGTCCTATGTCTTAGCAAGTTACAGTTAAATGATGTTTATTTCACTTTTAATATGGTTCCCAAATATTTATTTACAAGAAATGTAGAGAGATTCCTGCAGTCCCTTAAAACTTTTTAAATTATAGGAATTCTAGGAAAGTGTTTCTTCATATTAAATTTTTTAACATTGTTTTTCTGGGAATTTTTCATTATGTTATCATTTCATCAGTATCATTTCTTTGTGTCAATTGAAAAATATTGCTTTCTTAAAGAAATAGGTTCTCTCTAATTGTAGTTTGGAATGCACTGTATAAGTCCTTCTTGTTTCAAATAGTTGGAATGCCTTTAGAGCAAAACAAATACTAAGTAGTCAGTAAGAGAACCTCAAGTCCAGCAAATGGTATCATCAGTAACTAAACAACCCAGCAGGATTTCAAACATGGTTTGTGTTATTCTTTCTATATAATCCCATATTTAATCCCATATTTAATACACAGTGATACTTGCAAACAAGCATTATATATAAACTTTAAAATTTTATAATTTTTTTTATTTAGAAATCATATTATTGCTTAATCTTGGTTTTCCTCAATTTGACAAAAAAATTTGAAATTATGTATTGAAAAATTGGTTGTTGCATACATTGCAATGAAAAACAGAAAAGAAAACAAGATAAAAGTATAAATTATGCTGAATACTATAATTTTTTAAGACAGGGAAAAAAGCAAGAAAATTAGGATTTTGTCAGTTAAACTGAACAGTACTGTGCTTGTCTTAAGAATTAATCATTGTACACATACATTAGTAGCTGAAAATAATCTGCTGGATGTTGGAAGCTATTTTTGTGTCTGCACAAAGTTTTCACTATAAAAATCTAATTTGTATGTGATACACGTATAAAAATGAATCCTACCCTACAAAAATGTGGCAAATCTAGCAATATTCCCTATTGATATTGGAAAATGACAGAAGCAATATTCAGTCCTGAATAACAAGAGGATGAGAGGAGGAAAAGGAGGCTGCAGGATAGTGAAGGACCCTGAGTTGTGAGGTCATGAAGGGTTATGTCAGATGCAGGCATGTTTTTAAGAGTTTTGCTGGAAGTTTGGGGCTTTTAACTAAAACATAGAGTACTTTAGAAAATCCAGTTTAAAGTTAGTTCTTTAGACAGGAAAATTCTGCAGAAGAAATACTATAGAAGTCAGGTACTAGATCCTATATAAATAAAACTAATGGACAAACTTCCATTTCTTATAATAGCCAATATTCAGAGAAAAAGGAAGCAAGACTGGTTGCCACCATCCCCTTACTGCTGGGCTTTGTGAAGTTCACTGATCTTGGCGTCTGGTGTGATGATATTCACATTTGTGGAGGACAGTGCTGTTTCCCAGGCTTCCAGCCCATTAGCTGTTGGGATGGATCAGGGCTGTTCCCTCCACTGCGCTCCCAGGGGTGTTGGCAGATGAAGGAGGCCAGGGAGCCTGCTTGAGCAATGAGTCCTGGTTGTTCTCACTCTTGCCTCTCTCCCTGGTTCAGTTTTGACTGCCAGTATGCAGATTCTTTCCCATAGTTTCAGTGCCATGTCATCTTGATGTATCATATCCAGAAACTTAGATCCAGATTGCATTTACGACAAGCAGCCAAGAAATAAAAAGGAAGAAGAGAAGTTCAGAGCTGAGATTCCCATGTTCCCTTTGTACACCACTTTCAGTCATAGTAATGGAAGGTGCAGGTCTTGGCTGCATGCCTTCACAGGAGGAAGTATTCAGCGGTATTCAGATCCCACTTTGCCAAATTCCTCTCTGGGAATTTCAGGTTGTGTTATGAATACCACAGCAAGGCTGGCTGAATAAGTAGGCTTTGCTCTGGGTTCTGCAAGGTCTGTGCAAGCTGGGAAACCCATGGCTTTACCTAAAGTAAATGCCCTTTGCTCAACTCAGAAGGGATTGAAATGGTGCTCTGCAATTTTTTTCAATAGATTTCAATCTTCTGTGCGTGCATAAAGTGGGAAGTGTACCCAAGGTAGCAAGTCCCAAATGTAGATGACTAAAGGTAGGAAGGCAGGGTGAATGCAAAGCAGATGGGAAGCCAGTGTAGTGCATGTAACAGGAACAGACTGACCCATCCATTAAACAGAAGGGTTGTTGCATTATGCACTAGCTCAAGGCAACTGAGTGGCTTTAAAAGTAGTCTTGTATAGAGTGAACTGTGTAGTCAAACCCGAAGGTTAAAAGGCAAACATGACAGCAAAGGGCTGAATTCAGAAGAGGAGATAACATTCAAACTTTTATATAGGTATAGAAAGTAAAAGCCAAATGAGGGCTACCAGAAGTACAAGAGAAATCAAAATGTAAATCTTGGTCAAAGTTTACACAAAATATTGGAGTTAAACCTCCATTTCTCCTTGCAAACAATGTCACATTTTTCAATTTGAGCAGTTTCATCCCTGTGTTTGGTAGGTATTGACATAGCAAGTGATTGCACAGCTTGACATTACTGAAAAGAGAACTTAGAGCTTTTGTGAAATACAGCTTTGTAGGTCAGAACAGTTCAGTTAGAAGAGACTCCCACACACATGCTAAACCGCGGGAGCAACGAAATAGACTCCCTCCTGGAATTGCCAAATGCTCACTAGGAAAGGCAGCAAGCTTATACTAGTCCCTGCCAGAGGAGAATGCTCATCCACAAAACCTCAAAGGAAAAGGTTTTCCAGGTTTCCAGTTCAGGGAAGCACAGTAGTTCTGTGCCAGTGTTCCTGCTCCAAAGCAGAGGAGAGAAAATGCGTTGTCTGTCTCGTGGGGGCGGTGGGACATGGCACAACATACGCTGCCTGAACAGAGTACGTTCCAACAAGCTTTCTCTGATTTATTTGCTTCTGCCTCCCCACTCACCTCGTTGTCCTCGAAGAAAAAAAGGGAAGCAGACTCAAGCCAAATGCTATCCATTTTGCTTTCTTTCTTTTTTAAGTCATTGTTGAAATAATTACAGAAGGTGATATCACTGACTTGCCACGTGTTATCATTGTGTGAGAGAGTTGTACACAAAAGTGGAAATTCAGGTGGAGCTGCACAATGTATTTACATTTGATTCTCTAAGCTGGAAAGCCTAGTAGTCAGATTAGTCTTCAAAAATGTGAACTGTATTTTTTCTCGTCAGAAACATTTATACATCAAAGCAGAACAACAAACACCTGTGGATTTTTTTTTTTAATAAAGAATCTGTATGCAGGTTTATTGATGAAATTGAATAAAATGAGATTGTACCTAGAAGTGTGTACATTGCCAAACATTTGCTGTGTGTTGCAGAGGGTGGATTCAGTGGGTGCTGCCTATGCACTGGGCAGCAACTGGAAACTGATTTAGTGATACTAAGAGTACTTAGGGTTTGTTGGGTCAAGATCTTTCTATCTGGAAGGCTTTAATGAGATATTTTCAGTACTGGAAAAAAATTGTAATATCTGGAATAAATTCTCATAACATTTGCCATTAAAATTTTATCTTTTATGGGGAAGGTATTTATAGATACAAATTGCAGTCTGACTAACACATTACCTGTATTTTTGCTGATCATACAAGTTAGGGATTTTCCTGGGCTGGGTGATTTTTTTTATCTGTTTGGCTACCGTTATGTGTATCTAAGTAAAAGAAGTTCATGACTCCCTCTAAGACAACAAGATGAATTACCAGGTTTCAGTCATGTGAACAGCTGTACAAACTTTGTCTGCAAACTAATTGCATAGGTGTTAGTGTACAGTGACAGGCCATGCAGAACACTTTTGTTGTCCAAGACTCAGGATTAAGAATGTCTTTTAGATCTAGAAACTGTTCTCAGTAAAGGCATTTAGTGAAAAAGTTGAAGAGAAGGAATTAACTCAGCTAAAAGTGGATAAAAACACACAGGGATTTCATGAAAAATTTTGATGGAAGCTCTCCTGATAAGAAATTTAAATCAAAGATCTTTGGAGTTAACTGAGTCATGTAACAATAATAAATGAAAACTGATATTTAAAGAATTGTTAAGGCAGTAGGAATTGAAAAGAAGATAAATAGGTTAAAGAAAGCATGGACTTAGGTTCATAGTAGCATGTTCCAAGGCTCACACTCTAAACATACTGACTCTTGGGGTTCATTGAGAATTTAGTGAAGGGATAGCTTTTAACAGACAACCATAAATATGTCAGTATCAGTGAGAATAGAAATATTACCAAAAGGACTGAAGAGAAAATTAACCACAGTAAAGAAGAAGAATTGTAATTTATAATTTTGAGATAGTTTAAATTGGAAAGAACAGTCTAATTTAATTTCGCACATTGAGATGTTTATCCAGTTTTTACACTTGTCTGATATTTAATTTGCTTCTGTTTCTCTTTTTATCCCCTGACAGCCTAATCACTGTTGGTTGCATTTGATGGTGCCTGAATTTTCAAGGAGTCTACATAATCTTCTCCAGAAATTTTCAGATATTCCAGATATGTCAGATGTTTTAAGCAACTATTCAATCATCAATAATCTCACAAGGATAATTAATGATCTTTTGACATGCCTTGCTTTTGATAAAAACAAGGTAATCTTATACAGAGTTTCAGCCTTTATACTGGATGTTTATTTTTTACTTTCTGTTGCATAATATTCAGTAATAGTTTAGAAATATCCAAGGCTTTATTAGATTTGTTTTCATTTCTATTCCTGTGCATCTGAAATCCTACTTTGTTTAGAAATGCACTGAGTACACTGTGCTAACATTGGCTAATTGTTATCTCCTGTTTCAAAGAAAAATGGCTTACAAGGAATTACAATATATACAATGACCTGTATGCAGTTATTTAAAGTCAGAAAAGCTGTGATCTTTGAGATAATTAATTCATTCTGGTCTTTTTGAAACTAGCAGAAATCTTCCTTCTGTATCCAACTTAAATTATACATTTTGCTAGTGATCTTAATGTAAACTTAAAGATGATGTGGTTGAAGTTATTAACATACTCTTAGTATGTATCACAGGGTGTGAAGCTCTGAAAGCTTCTCCATGGTTTAATGAACTTTTTTATACAAAGGCACAGCAAAGACCAGAGGATATTGGTCCATTTCCATGTGTTTCTAGATTCTGACAGCAGCTGGAAGGATTCCAGGAGTCTTGCTCAAGAGATGTCTGATTCTCTTTGCAGGCAGGGAAGGGGGGAAGAAATTAATTTTCTAGTCCCTTATCCAGATCTGACCAGACTATCAGTAATTAAAAATAAGTTCTGTAGTTGAAGATTTTGTCTCACTGAATAAAACAGGTAAAATCCACCACGTTCTTTAGAGCAAATATTTTATCTTCCATATATATATATATATATATATTTTTGTCAGCTAAGTTCTTAGTTGTTGTAATTGCACCTTTTCACCACCCAGAATGAATCAAATGAACTAAAACACTCAGGTGCCTTTAGAGTGGAATGACCTTGTAAGCTTGTCATGTATTTGCATTACATTGCTGTGACTATTTAGACATTCCTTACTTTTCCATTTCAAACTGAATTATCTCCAATCTTCAGTGTATATATATTTTTTTTCTTTTCTATNAGCAAAGACCAGAGGATATTGGTCCATTTCCATGTGTTTCTAGATTCTGACAGCAGCTGGAAGGATTCCAGGAGTCTTGCTCAAGAGATGTCTGATTCTCTTTGCAGGCAGGGAAGGGGGGAAGAAATTAATTTTCTAGTCCCTTATCCAGATCTGACCAGACTATCAGTAATTAAAAATAAGTTCTGTAGTTGAAGATTTTGTCTCACTGAATAAAACAGGTAAAATCCACCACGTTCTTTAGAGCAAATATTTTATCTTCCATATATATATATATATATATATTTTTGTCAGCTAAGTTCTTAGTTGTTGTAA
>VZRX01007490.1:48434-96591 GCA_013398075.1 Notiomystis cincta | reverse complement strand
ACTTTTCCATTTCAAACTGAATTATCTCCAATCTTCAGTGTATATATATTTTTTTTCTTTTCTATTTTTGTCCTGGTGATTCAAAGCACTCGGCTGGGATGTGGTTGGGGAAGAAGAATTTTATTTTGTAGAATGGAAAAGTAAATATCCTGTAATTCAGCAAAACAACTAGCTATTGATTTCCTCAGAGAATAATGATCTTAAGTCTAGTACTTTCAGCATCAAACATAACATAACTTTGGAGCCAAAACCAGGAGGTTTTCTGTAGGACATACTTAGACCATGTTCTTACCACTGTCCTCCTTCTTGGGAGTAGAGTAACCCCAGGCCAAATTTGACTTGCTGACATAAAAATTAAAAAAAAAATAAAAAGGAAGAAGAAAATTGTCAATCATCTTAACATGAATCTCAATCATGTTGTTTAGTCTGGCATAACAAACTTGTCTGTTAGACCTCAGAGTGATTTGGCTTCCTTGTTTATAGTTGCTCTTATTTTTAGGTACATTATCAGGGATCTCAGCATGTTTTTGTGCAGTGGTGTATCCCAGCTATTGTATTATGTTCCTTGTTCTCTTAATGACGATACCACTTATTGTTGTGTTCATGTGCTCAGATTAAAAGGCTCATGTGAAACTTTGCAAAGTAATGTGAAATAAAGGGGATTTTTTTAATGAGGGGAATTTAAAAAAGTCTCTTGGTTTTCAGTATAGGATGGGAGACTGTCTTTCATTCCTTAGCAATTTTGCAACACTGTATTAATAATTCATTTCTATTTGCAAAGCTAATTTGAAATCCTCAGATCAGAAGGCTTATATGTTTTATGAAGATTGTATACAGCCAGTCTGGTTGTCTGCAGGTTAAAAATTTAAACTATTTTGTATGATCTTTGGATATTTTTAATCATTTGTCGAGGTGTTGAAATGAGCATCTCCCTTGACCTTCTTTCAAGCTGAATTCTGTATTTTACTCTAGGATTTTGTAAAAGAAAATGGGCACCTTTATGAAGAAGGTCACTTCATTCCTGAGGATTTTTTTAGGCACTTTAATAGTACCATTGAGGTCTACAAAGAGTCTGCAGACATATTGGATAAGAATGACTGCATTCTGCCTTCAACAGTAGAAACACCAGAGAATGGTAAGAAGGAGTCTCTCTTTTGGGGAGCAGAATCCAGGCAGATACAAATGTGTGATTTTCCTTGGATTTCAGAGATGCTGAGGATCTGGTACCATGCCTCCATGTCACCTTTTTACTGCAAATTAAAGTAACTGCTGACACTGAAAGTTGTATTTCTGTTAAAAGTCAAGTTCTACTGCCATCATTCCTAGATACATCATTTTTCAGTATAATCAAAATAACCTCGCATTATGCTGCTCTGTTTCTATTCATCCAAAATATATCCTTTTGGACTGTCTTTTTACGTTGCTCTTCTTATCTTCTCTTAATGCTCTATTTAGTTTTATAAGGTGGTAAAAGAGCCTAAGAGTGTACAACTGAAAGGAGAGAAAGTTAGGACAAGCTGTAAATCGCAGCAGCCTCAAGTCACCTTCAATTTCATCCCACTTTTCCTGAACAGGGTGATGTTTACTTCATTTAAAAATTTTAACAAGCTCAGGTCAGGCTCCTGCAGCTCTTCTCTATCCTTCCAGTAAATGGAGGGTTTATGTTACCTTTTCTTTTGGTCTCCCTAGTGACAGATAGTAGCTTTTGAATTAGGACAACATGACCAGTTGTACAGTTACATCAGTAGTAGCTAGAAGCAGATCAGTGCCATAACCTGAGAACTTGTAAGCAGCAACTGCTTTTCCAGATTAGCTATTCAGCAGCAGCTCAGCGTGAAGACACTTCTGCTTCTTAATAAAACTGCCTTTTTTGGCTTAATCCACTTTATAAACAGCCCTACAGCCAGCCTTTAAAACAGCTCCATAGCTACATCATAGTCCTGTAGCCCATCATCTTATATAGAGGGAACTGTATTTTAAGTTTCATAATTCTGACACATTCGTTTTCTATTTAGATTCCAGAGTCGCTGTCACAAAAACATTTTTGTTTCCTCCTGTTGCTGCCAGCTCTCTTAGGAATGACAGCATTGGCAGTAGCACTAGCAGTAACAGTAAGTACAAGTGATTGAATATATGTGTCTCCATTTTGTTCTGGTAGCTGGTTGTGAGAGCTCAGAGGAAAAGAATGTCATTAATTGTGCAAATTAATGGGAAGTTACATGTTCCTGATGGTGTACCATGTGTTTCTCAGCTGTCATACTGAAATGCAATGAATTTATCTAATCAAAATGTAGAGATGCTATCGAGTTACAATTATGTGACAGCTCTCTACAACTTGGAGAGGGCAGGCCTCTTCGTTTTGGCTGTCATGAGGTCTCACTAGTCATATGGCCTCAGCAAATTTGGCTGTCCCAGACACCTCATTTTAACTCTCAGAAAAGGAAGTGGCTCCAAATGAACAGAATAGCTGTCCTAAATTGGATGAGGGTACTCATGGGGACAAAGAGGATACCTGTACATTGCATTTTGAGAGTACCGTCAATCCCAGCCCTGAGGACAGTCCCCACCTTTGTTTGCTGTAGTCACAGTAGGGCCACCTCCATGGTCATCATGCTTTTGCTTGGGGTCAATGATGAAGTCATTACCCTTCTGGCAGGCTGTAATTTTCCCTCTGGCATACTCATGTCCATCTTTCTTATCTGTCTTGGTCACTGTGCTACATGACTGCTCCCTAATAAGAGTCCAGAATGGTTGCTGTAAGTTTTGTTTCATTACCTGTCACAAGGTCAGAAAGGCATCTGTGTAGGCTGTGTAGGCATCTGAGGTCAGAAAGGAAACAGTGAAGTTTCAGGGGCTTTTAGTGACATCATGTTCTACAAGGTGAACACTATCTACAGCTTTCCACGTGTACAAAAGGGGATTTTCCTTAGAGGTTCCTGAAATGGTGATCAAAGCCTAGCCTTGTTGTTTCCTTGTTCCTGTTTCCCAGACATGTCAAGATGACAATGTGTATCTAGCCCTCTGTACTATTTCCCCTTTCCACTTCACAAACATCTATGTTACCTGAATGAGTGATGATGAACTATGTGGCTGGTACTCTCTGTGCTGGAGGAAACATGTGCAGAGGGGCAGCCTGATGTGGGCCAGTGGGCACAATGGTAGCTCCTGATGGTGACACAGTTGCTACTAGGCCTGAGTTTTTTCTCATGCTCCTTGTCTTTGGAACGTGTAATCTAGTTACCCTCTGGGCTTTTAGCACCATGCATGCTACCTCGTAGTTGGCTCACAGCTGCTATCAGATTTGAAGCCCTTCTTGATTGCTTTCTAATTAAGAGTAGGTCTTAAGTCATCACATCCCAGAACCCTCAGAGTAGAAGGAATTAAAAAAAACCCCTCCACTCCTGGCTGCCAGCCTGACTCTTTGGAAAAGAGAAGACTCACTGCTATAGATTCCTTGCCAGGAGGTCGCAGAGCTGTTTGCAAATAACCTGATGAGCCCAGGGCCAACTCTGAAGCACTAAGAAGGGGTTAAAGAATGCATACCTGTCTCTCTCTCAGGTCTGAACATGTGATAATTTTTGCTGTCACTGCTAGAGGAAAAATATTCAGCCACAGCCTGAAGCAATGGGAATGGATCAAGAAGCCAAAAGACAGACAGATTACAGGAGCAGTTCAGATGAAAGGAGTTTGACCCAGAGCAGTAACAGGAGGGGTGCCGGGCACGGCAGTGGAGGGTGGCACCTGTGTCTCTACTGTGGAGGAGAGTGCAGAAGCAGGATTAATCTTGTTTTATAATTGGAACTGATAATCACGTAGGAAAAAAAGCCTAATTAAAATAATGCAGTAAGTCAAAGAAATTGCTTGGCTGCCATATGCTGTACAGGTGTGTTTTAATTGATTATCATTCTCTTAAGCAATTTATTGGAAAATTGGATATCAGTTAACAGCCTTATGACATGAGGACTGCATGTCTGGCTGAGGCTGGGGACAGTTTGAACACATAATCAGATTAAATTACATTAACTTGCATGCTGACTGGTTACATTGTAGTTATTCATTTGGAGGTTTTTTATGGGGAGGGAGCTGTGGAATCTTTATTGACATCGCTGTTTTATTCCCTGAAACGGCCTTCAGTTCCAATTTTAGTTTTGTCTTGGCTTTATTGCTGAGGAAATTTTGGTTTTAGTTAATCCTTACCTTCTTGGAAGGAACAACAGTGAATAAACCATAGTACTTCTCCTGTGAAGACTCCCCAGCACAGCATTCCCCTGGCTTCAGTACTCTCAGAACGGCACCACTAGATTCAAGTTTCAAAAAGGAAAACACTGAGAAGAGGGGAAGCCTGAAAAAAAGCATCTTCAGACACAAACTGCAGTAATTTTTTTAAATGAACTCTTTAATTTTAAAGAGTTTTAAATTGAGCTATTTTTCAATTTAATAGTTTCTAGAGCATTTAGAAGCATTCAATTTCTGCAAAAGAACCCCTCCAGATTAATATACTTTGAACCTATTAATAAAGTCTCTGTAGTCAGATGACTTAAACTGCCCTAATTCTAAATTCAACTTAGACAAACCTGAAGTACATCATCTAATAAAATAATTTGTGAAATATTTATCACAGAAATTATATATAAATTAGCTAAGTTATGGATTTTTATTGTTGCTACATTTGTTGAAAGAGTCATGTTTCATGACTCCATTGTTTTTACACAACAAAATTAAACTACAATAGTAGAGTAGAATCTCAGCTAAATCTGCACTAAATCTGCAGCTAAAAAGTCTTAGCCCAGCTAAATGAAAAAGAGAACAAATATGATATTCTAATTGTTTTCCGAATGGTAATAGTGCTGTTTTCATTCTTGAAGTATTGAATGTAGACTTGTAATGTGTTCTCATTCCATCTTTTCCCCCATAAAATTCTCAAAACACCACCACCAGTATCCCAAGTTTATTTAGGCTGGTTTGGTTTTTTCCTTTTTATGTTACATGACTGTAGTCCATTGAAGTTCCAATTAACTGTTTAAGTCCCAGTCTTGCTCGTATTATTTCTCTGGATCATCATACCACACATGGTCTAGAGAATAATAGATGAGATGGTTCCTATGTAAAAAACAAGTGTCAGGATAAGAAGTTTTAAGTCCTAATCTTTCAGTAGTTGAATCCATCAGATGAATTTCATATTGCTCTGTTCAAAGCTTGAACTTACTATCTGTGACTAAAACTTCTTGAGTGCTGTAATGTTCTCTATAATTTCATTAAAAGTTTAGTGTTGCCTCCTTCCATTTTTGTCTGTAATTTCCTCACAATAATTTAGCCCTATTATTTAGTACTGAGCGGCTCAAAGAACATGTAAACACAGAGATCTCTGTAACTGCTTTTAGGAAGAAGGTCTCCTTTTTTAATTAAGCAAAAATACCATAGTTTAATTCAGTAATTGTACAACAATTTGAAAATGTTCACCCATGGCTTAATGAAATTGGTGCTGCCTTCTGTGCCTTTGTTCCAACTTAATAGTTAATGGAAAACCCTAACGAACAGGTGAGAGCTGCTCTGCATTTTTACAGATAAGATCTTGTGGTAATTGTGTTGGAACTGAGCAGAGGGAAACTGAAAATACCTTTGAGACATATATGGCAAAAAAAAGTCGAGCCAGTGCTTTCAATCATAATCACACATGGCTCAAGGTAGGAAGCAGCTCAATAACTTCATTGTGTAGCTGAGTGGCTTTTAATGTAAATATATTTTGTTCACAGCTTAACTTCCCAGTGTCCAGAAGACTATATGTAAATCAGCACCACATGAGCTTACTTCCTTAGGGAATCTTCCACAAGATGCAGAGTGAGAGCTCTGAGAGATGCTGGCCTGCATCCACTCCCCTTTTTCATTTTGCTGGATAGAGTCAGCAGTTCCTCTGGCATTGCCCAAAGAGTTCATAAATTTATTGGTACACCTGGTTCTTGCTATTCCTTCTCCTGCTCTGCCTTTACAATGGATGTGAGTCAGAATCTTTCTGTGTAGAGCTTCAAAGTTTGTAACAGAGGAAAAGGTCCCTATGGTAGCCAGGTTTCTTTCCTTCTCTCCCTTTTCTTCATTAAGACACAAGTCCCTGGGAGGTTCTCCAGACTGAAAATTCTTCAGCCTGTTCTGTTTTAAATTTTAATATAAATAAAAGACTCATGAAGAAACCTGCCATGACTCATTTCATTCTCCCCAGATCTTTCAAGAGAATTTTTTCTGGACTTGAAAGTGAAATTAAATAATCTGTTGTTGCTTGCTTTTTAAGGTAGTTATGAATTACTTAACTTTCAAATTAATTCATACACTGTCAGGTTTTGGGAAAAAAAAACTGTTGTCATTTTTAAAAGGTAAGCTGAAGAGAATATCAGAATGGGACTGTATTTAGGCTCATACCCTGGCTTGCAGGTTCCCATGTGGATAGCTAATTATAAATTAATTTCAGTTTTCCATTGATGATGAAGAAGTCATCTGCATTAGAGATAACTTTTCAGAAATTAGATTTTTCTAGTTTTAGATACCTCATTGTAAAGGGGTCTCTTCTGTTGTCTTAAATTGCATTAAGTTTGTGAAAAATACTGTTAAAAATAAAGGTACAATATTTTCACTGATTACTCTGCATACAGAACATTTCTCTAGTAGTTCATGTAAAAAACAGCATGCTTGCCATGACATGCTGCCCAGCACTGTGGGTAGGCAGAGGGCTTTTGAGGTTATACACTCTACCATAATATGTTATCAAATACATTATGCTCTACATGACCTGAAGAGTCTTTCCTTTGATTTTTATTACACTTCTTAATTTTTTTCTGAAGTTTACAGGGTGGAATCCAGAAAACATGGCCATCCCCATGTGATTTCCATAATTTGGTTGTGAAACTCAGCAGTCTCTCACTGAGAAGAATGGCATTAGGCAGATGAGGATTGCTTTTTACTTGCCTAGAGCATAAGAGCAATATTGGAATTTTCTTCTGAGAAAACGATTCAGATGAAGAAACAACAGGAGAGCATTTTTTGAGTTATTCAGGCTGGCTCCACTCACCTGAGTTTGCCCCGTTTTCTTGACGCTCAGTTCTGCAAGGAGAAATCCTCTGTGCCTAACCTGTGACAGAAAGTTAGAAAAGTTATATCTCCCCAGTTAATTTCTTCTCTTGGCTTTAATCTTTGAGCAGACAGAGGCAGAATGATCAACAGCCTCTCTTTCTCAGCTGATGTTCACCTCTGTAGAAATTTGTTTGCTATCTTCCCCTTCTGTAGACAGATTTTTTCATGGTAGCATCAGTTCTGCTTGACTGATGTTTCCTTTTAGGGTGCTGAATCTACCAGATGTAAGTGGAACTTGAGCGCCTACAGTCAGAACCTAGGCTTTGTAAACAGTGTATGAGACACAGAGATATATGCAGTAGAGGAATATATGAGATACAGCCTTTATGTTGTCTTTTTATTTCTGTCTACATTGAGCCTAGAAAACACAGCTGAATTTCAGAGATAAAAATAATATTTGTCTCAAATTTGAAAAATACCAACAAGAAAATCTGAGAGTTGAAAATTAATTGCTAGTTAATTATAAGAACACTTCTTTCTAAACTAAAGTATTTTCTTGGAGTCTGTTTAATAATGTACTAAACACATGTTGTTTGACCAATTACATCATGTGCTTAGACATTTGCTGTTTGCATGAGTCATAAAAATTTTGAGTGCTGTCAGTTCATTTTCATTTCTGTGTATCCAGTCACCTACACTTTTCCAGTACTTACAGTTTGGTTCTTTTCCTGTAATCTGTCAATACACCTACAATTTGAGCTGCAGATACCCAGTTTGAAATGAGCGAAACCTGGATGGACAATGTCTAAAATATCAGTCTCCTGAGTTCACTTTGCATTTCAGGAGGGTCCTCATTTGGCTCTGTAGGCTTACCACATCCTGCTTTTGATGAAATAATTGGAGGGCCAAATTTTAGTCTCAGCATGTATGCAGCTCCCAGTGAGGGGAACAGAATTGTTTGTGTAACTAAAAGAAGAGAATTGGTGCTCTTCTGTATAAAATGCTAAAAGCTATCAAGAAATGGTTATAACCAAATAACACACAGTTAAACCTCAAGGGTTTAATGAGGGTTTGATCTTGCTGAAGTCAGCAGAACCTTTTCAGGAAGCTATTAGAAGTGATAAGGCTTATTCTGTTAAATTAACCTCCCTCAAGAGGCCTCATGCTGGTCATTGATTAGTGGCAAGGCCAAGTGCCTGCAGTCAGTGGGAGCTGTCTCATGGAACTAATGCAAATGCATGAATTGACATACATTCTTTTCCAAAGAATTGCTTTGTGTTTCAAAGTAAGATCTTCAAAAATTAATAAATCCCAAACTTTGAAGTGTGGGAAAGAGAGAATTCTCTGCAAATGATGAAAAGAGAGTTGGTGTTAGTACTTTTCAACGCTGTCGTTTCAGAAGTGGGTGGAGCATCGTTGTGGTCAAAAATTTCCTGTAAGATTTTGTATGAAGTGCATCTGATGTACCTTGCACTTTGAAGTATCTGTTCTGCTATTTAAGATGCTGTTATGTAGGTGGTGCATGAAAGTGCTCTTGCTAATAGTGTTGCCCTGAAGACAGTTTTCTGCTATAAATCTGTCTTCACTAATGAGAGTATCTTTAATTACAGAAGAAGCACTTGGCTTCATTAGCAGCTCCAGCCTGCAAGGGATCAGCATAGCACTGACATCATTGCTGTCTCTCCTTCTTGGCTTTATTTTGGGAGCCATATACTGGAAGGTAAGAGATACTACATATAATTGTTTACATAGTGATGCTGCATTTCTTAGCTATGGGGAGGTGGGAGTGAGAACCATTCTGTATTTGAAAGCAAGAGATACCTCTTTTGATCTTCATTTAACTGTGACTTGCAGATGTAAATCTATGTGTCAAATTCTTGAATTCCACCATCAAAGTGCAAATCCTGTCTTATCAGCATGATCGCTCTCTAATTGCAAACAAAAATTGTGTGATTCAGCCAATTTTCCATTTCTCCTATTGTATATTGAGAAAGGAATTTTTTTGCTTTGGCTCCCTACTCCTGCCTACAATACAAAAACTTCAATAGTGAAATTGAACATCAGTACATCTACGTTATAGGACAAGATTTGGCCTGCATTTTGCAAGATGACTTTGATGTTGAAAATCTGAAGCAAATTGAAACATACAATTGTTTACAGAGTTACCAAAGAAAGCTTTAGAATATTTATATTTAGTGCATTTTCTTCCTAGAAAATACATCCCAAATCCAGACCAGAAAGTGATGAAACTACACAGTGTCATGACTATCAAGAGGAAAATGAGATAAGGTATATTGTTTCAATTAATATTTGTATTTACAGATGTAATTTTGTCTCTGAGAAATACTTTCTGTTCATCTCTGTGACAAACACACAAAAAAAACCCCAAACACAAAGTCTTTCTGCAGAGGTAAAATATGTGCCCTTTAAAGGACTTTCTGGTTTAAACATAGAAATTGATATGCAGGATAGTTCTGCATACAGCATTTTATTATGGGGACATAATTTTGTCTATCTTTATTCCCACTGTGAGAAAGGATTGCCAAGACTTATAAGGAAAGCAGTAAAATAAAGTAAATGTTATTTGCTGTATGGTGTAAAGCTAGGTCGAAGTTATGGCAATAAACAGAAAGTAACGTCTTTCTAGTTGTGCTCCTAAATCCTTTTAAATACCTTTTACATTAACATTTTTTATGTTCTTTCACTTTTTTACATTCCCCAGGCTACTGTTTTCCGTTTGGTTTTTTTTAAATGTTTGTAGAAAGTTAATGAGAACTCGTTCAAATGCTAATAACTTCCTAAAGTCATCCTGAAGTGATTCACAGCTCTCTTCCTACTTACACACTGCTTTATCTGATTTTTAAAGAGAAAAAGTTCTCAGCCAATCAAATATACCTTAGAAATAACAGTTCAAGGCTTTGAAGTTCCTTGGATGTGACTTGGGCTAGGGATTCTGTGAAATCCAGGAAAGGACTTAGGGACATTTTAATTTAGAATAGTCCATGATAAAGCATTTTGAGAATATTATTTAACTTCATATTTCATGATGTTTGATCAGATTTTAACTGTGAATTATTTAGGGAAGGATCTGATGCAGGTGGCAGAAGGACTTGTCCTGTAGTGTTCTCACACTGTGTGAAATGCCTGGTGCTGCCCATTATTGAAGGGAGAAATAGGCAAGGTTCTGATCTAGCAGTTTGGTCACAGGACCTGAAATTCTCAGTGTTTAAGCTTGCTAAAATAATAGATTCTTAAATTTTCTTTCTATATTGTATGTAGAATGGGAGACTGTATATTCATTTTACCAAGTATATTAATTGCTACAAATAGCCCATTCTGCACGTCATCCTCATACGTGTTAAAACCTGTGAAAGGGAACACACATCTTCCTTTTAACTTCACAGAAAAAAACCAAAACATTATTTTACATGAAAAGATGAAACCATTAAATGCAAGAGAGGGCCTTATCAGGAGCTTGAAACAGATTGCATTCTCCATCAGATGTCTTCTTAAATATATGTCATGTGTTTTGGTATATATGGCATAGATAAGTAGTACAAATTTCTCCTCCCTGAGAGATTAGGAATATTCATCTTTAAGTAGGAAGAACTAATATCAAACACAAATTATAAGTCTTTGAGCTCCCTTTTTATTTTAACTAACTTATAAACCCTTCTATTCTATTTCCTTGAAAGACTGGCACTGTAGTAATAAAGTACCTTTTTTTTTTTTCCAGTATGTTGCAGCAGAAAGAAAAGGAACATCTACAAGTGTAGCTGTTGCTTTTTCTCCCTCAACACTGTTACTGTTTCGTGTACTGGTAAGTTGTTATGGTGAGAATCTTACCATAGACTTAACTACTTTCAGCTGCTGCAATATAAAGTTATTCAGAGTCCATTTTCAGGAAAAAAAAAATCTTGCTATCAGTTGGCTTCATTTGTGCTTAAGATTTTTAGCAGATAATTTAATTAATCCTTTATCATTAATTTAGACCTTTGATTTTTAACTTGAATGCTTTAAAATGAAATTTACAAGAATTCCAGAATGAAGGACAGCTACTGCTTCTCGGTTTTGGTGTTAGAGGTGATACAGAGAAGCCTTCAGCTGTTACACTACAGCTGTTGCAAAGCACCCTGAACTATCTGGTAAAATTAGCAGGTGAGTGTAGGAGAACAGGCCAAGTAGAGCTGAGCTTTTATTATTTGTAGCTTAGTCAGCACATTTTGTAGTCTCTGTAGCCTTATCAGATGCATCGTTCTTCTTTAGTATGTAAGAATGAACAGCAAAGGTGAGTGAGATTTCTCAGTCCCAGCTGTCCTCTGCAGAACAGCGCGCTTCTCTGACAAGAGGCTTCTTACCACAGAAACTGTACTGTATTTAATCCATGGCATCTGTTTAAGAGTCTGGAAAATTCGGGCAGTGCTGAACTCTTCATTTTTCATCATGAGTGGAAAGAGCAGTGTAAGAGTGTATCAGACAATCTCAATTTTGCAGTTCATCCCGTAGCAGTGACTCTCAGGTGTTCAATATGTTTGAGTTAGCTACAACTTGAGAGGTTTTTCAGTCTCTTTAACTGCTTTGTTCTCCCATCTGCTCATTAAGAAGGAAAGTTGTCACTGCAATGGACACGTTGTTCCATTTTTCCAAAGATGTAAACTCAGTTTGGTTTGTCCAGATGACTTCAAAGGGAAGTTTGCTGCCAGAGATTGCCAATACCTAAATGCACAAACATAACAGTTCTGTAAAATCATGAGAGTTGTTTCATTGCCTTAGATGACATCAATCAACTTTTGCAGGCAAGTGTATTCTTGGACCAGGAAAGTACATCTTATAACATTTTTCTTTCTGAGTAAAGAAATCTCTATCCAAATTATTTCCAAAATCTCTATCCAATTTATTTCCAAAATTATAAGAAAAAATGTCTATGCTGTATGTCTGTGGAAAGCTCTACTGTTTAGTAATACAGAAAGGAAAAGTAATCAGCAAAATCAGAATTTCTGTTTTTCTCTTCAGGCAGGTAACAGTTCCATGTTCGCTTCATAAATGAAGCAGCTTTAAGCACATTCGTATTCCTTCTGGAGTGACAGACTGAGTCTGCATCTGTTGTTGCTGCCCATGACTCCATAGACATGATACAGAAATGAGGACAATTTGTGTTTGTTACTGTGAAACCAACACTGAATTGAACAATGACAAGAAGAGTGTGCACTTAGCAGGACTGTATCTTATGTGAATATCTACCTTGTGTGACTTCTGAGGTTTTTTAATGGCTTTAATACTTTCAGCTAACTCTGGCAAACAAAGTATGTCCTGAACAAAAAAGCATCTTTCAAATGCCTCCGACTGTGTGTAATCATTGCAAGTCATAAATACCTTTGCATCCTTAATTTAAATTCTGTGTCCTCTACCTTACACTGACGTCTTCAGATGAAGGTCTCTGAACTGACAGAAAATGCAGAAATGGATACAGATACCATACTCTTCAATATTGTATATAAAACTTGAAAGCAGAGTCATGCCACGAGCTCGTGTTCTAGACTTAGACTTATAAGGAGCTGTGTTTATGCCTGTCAAAGGCTGTGTGTACAGCAACATGTGGTCTCTGTCGGGTGCCAGGTGGCTGGTTGCCCACCCCAGAAAGCCTCAAGAATCCATCAGCATTGGTGGTCTCTGTTCAGGAGAAGCAAATACTGGATGAAGACAAAGTAAACAGGAGGTGAACATACCTCATGAAGCTTCAAGGAATAAGGAGTAACTGCTGGGGATGTGAACACTGGTGAAACTTCCAGTCATGCTGAGGCAAAGTAAAGAGTCTGAATTGCGTTCAAACATCAGAATAAAGACAAACCTATGAAAATGCATTTTAAATTCGGAAGATGCATGCCATTGATACCTTGTCTTTAAATGTATAGCATAGACAATCTGAAAGATCTTGAGAGTGTATTTAGCTTTTACTTACATCAGCTGTAATTAATGTTTGCATTGTGTTTTAAGTGATTAGTAAGCTTTAATATCCTGGCATTTTCCACTCTTGAAAGTTAATTCTTTTGAAAGAAAAGAGAAAGGCTTTGTTTCCCACTTGTCTTCTGCATCTATTACTGTTATAGCATCCATGGAATATGAACAGGACTGATGTACAGATGTTCATTTTCAAGTAAATCCTAAAAATACCATGGTAAAAGTTACAAGTGTAGTTGTGCATCTTTTCATCCTCCCATATAATGAGTTTGAATTATTGATGTGTATTACGGGTTGTAATTCAGAAGGGAAAAGAGTAAAGGCTCACATCAGGTGACAAACTCTTGTGATATTGACCAGGTCAGCAAGACTTTTAGTTTAAGTAACTTGAAAACTTAAAAAAAAACCCAAAACCCCCAAAGCAACCCTTTTAAAGTTTTGCATTAATTTGGAGCTCTCCTTAAAATGTATAGTTACTAAAGTTTTTAAGAGCTCTTGTGGAAGTTTTAATCTTCTGCTCAATTTTCTGGGAACCATGCATAAAAAGAATATGTCATACATATAATATATATGTGTGTGTGTGTGCGTGCATGTGTGTGTGTGTGTATATTGGTAAAATTCTCTTTCATACTCACAAAAAAGAAAAAAATCTCAGAACCTTACCATATTTGATGAGAGAGCTTTTGTGTGCATGTTGCCACACTGAGTGGAATTTTGACCATACTGCAATCAATGTTGAAATTTCTCATGAATTCACTGATGCAAGGATTTGATCATGTGGAATTTTTATTGATACTCTGGCCCTTTTTGCACTTTCTGTTTGTCAGAAAAGGGTCCTCAAGTCCTACTCAGCTGGTGTAAATTAGGTTAGCTCCGTTAAGGATAAGGGAACTTTGCGGTTTGCGTCACCTGAGGAACTTCTTTTAGACTAGATCAAAAGAAGCTTAGTGTCAGAACTAAGCCTTCATGTTTATTCTGAAGATGCTGGAGCACTCACCAATTAATAAACCAGAGTTGCTCATCACTTCTAAAAAGCAAATGCATTCCTCAAACAATAGAATTCCCCATCTGAAGCTCAGTCTCCTTTGACTCTGTGTAGTTCTTTACTCACAAGGCCCTCAGACTCTGAGTTTCAAACTTATTTAAGAGTTAACCTGAAAGAAATGTCAGCATGACCTAATGGATGGACATTTGCACCTTATTGATAATGCAGAGAATAATTGTGTATTGGTTTTGACTGAATGGAAAAGTATCCTCAGGAAATGGAAACGATTATCCTTACACACCATACAAAAATCTTAAATACTTCATACATTGTGCTCTTGAGGCTAGCTTGTGCATTTGAGGGTTTGGGTTTTTTCTTAGATTCAGTAAAACAGAAATCTTGTATTTATTAATGCTCTTTTTTGATAAAAATGTTCATTTTTTTAAAATGCATTTTTTCCAGAAAATCAAATACTCAATAACACATAATTTGGGGCACATTGGTGTGCCCCAAATTAAACTTTGATATTCAAAAGCATGATATTTTAGTCTTCTTAATCCTCAATACTATAGAAAATATAAGTTATGAATTGAAACACACAATAAACAAGAATTGACCATGATGAAATGTTCACCTTCCAGGAGCAACATCTTAAAGTAAGTCACTTTCAAATGTCAGAAACTTTAATCTCTTCTGTGGAGCAAAGTGAATTTTAAGTTATATGAGAACAGAAAGAAAACTCATGTATAAACTTTTGACCTTCACGTCACAAACATTGTTCTTTGAATGTGCACCAAAGTCGTATGACACCTGGACTAGCAGAACTGTTGTTGGACCACATGGTTTTCCCGTTCTTTGCCTCATTTTGAGAGATCTGAACACAACATTGTGCATTCTCAACCCTTTTGCAAAGCAGAAGGAGACTTCTAAACATTCATGGATACACTAGATGGCATGGCAGTTGGAAGTGGTATTGTGAATTTACTGGAAACTTTCTGTGCCCACTGAGGAGATCTTTACTTTGGACATAGTGAAATTTTGAAAGACTACTGACTTGTGAGACATCTTTTAAATCAATGGAAATAGAATAAGTTACTCTTCAGTTGGAGATGGGGTGGCAGAAATAGACCTTTAATTGCTTCTATATTCCATTGTAAGCTGTTTAACTTCTAAAGAGTGATCAGTTTTACAGTCTTCTTTTTGGGTAGACAGAGTCCATGCATTAACACAGTTGGAAAATTAACACCTTTCCCCTTAAAATAAAATTGAGGAAAAAAGGGGTGTTTTATTTTTCCTGTATAAAAGCCAACCAGATTTGGCTTTTGGATATCTGTGGTTTGGTGAGAAACGTAACATTTTTAGGTTTCCTTTGAAATAGTTGAACTTTGCATGCGATTGATAGTGGCCTTGTGAGAATAAAAAAGCAGATAGTCTTATACTGAGTAACTGTTCTACTTTAGATGTGTCTTTACTTGAATGAATTAATGGTACTTATTTCATCACGAGGTCATTTTATAAGCAAGCTTATAAAATGTGTTTTGCTACGGAGTATGTGTACAACCTGCACAATTTTTAGATTCTCATCTGCAGCAGCACTGTTTTCTCTATGCAATATGCTGAAACTGTTCAGTACACAAAATAGAATTATTAAATTGAAAATCTAACTATACACATAAAGTACTGATATTTTGAGTTAGATTTATATTTAAGAATTATCCAATATTCTTCAATTCAGGAATCTGATTCGACTGTCTTAAATACAGTTTTGCAGTCATGGTGGCATGTTGCTATTTTGTTATCAAATTAATGGAACGCAGAAACTTCAGACTCTTTAGTGATAGAGACACAGACATTTGCTGGTTGCATCATGGGCAAATTCATTTATTTCATTGTAAATGTCAGCACAGTTTTGCATAGTTACATTCTGACTGAAAGTAATCAACAAAGTTTATAAAATGTGATGTGTATGTACATATGTGTCCTCTTAAAGATAGATGTTTTCCCAGATCCCTTTTTATACCAGTTCAAATTTGGAATTTACATTATATACATATACTTTATTGTTCTAAATAAAGATATTATGCACTGTCAAATAATAAGTATATTGCATTGTGTCAGTCCCACTTAAGACATTTTTAAGTCCTGTCATCATCTGAAAGAATTCTCTGTCAGAACATATGCTACTTGATGCAGACTCCTTCACTTAATGCAGACATTTCATGTTGATGCACTTCTTTTCCAGTGAGTGGCATTTACCAGGGTCTTTCAGTAGAAACCAGAGCTTATCCCAGAAGGATGGCATCCTTCCTTCAAGATTTCAGCAGTTTATTGTGGCTTTTCTGTAAAAAGTCTAGGATGGGCTGCATTTGGGAGGAAAATCTGAGCTGCTCAGGGAGCTTTGGCACCTCTCCATTCCTGAGAGAGAATGAAAAGATGCCGGCTTAAGAGGAGGTGGTAAACCTGTTGAGACTTTCAGCCTGCCTCAGAGAGCATTAAGGAGCCTTGGAAGAAGGAGAGGAAGTTGCTGTAGGCAGATACAGAGGAACTAGTATATAAGAGAAGAGTATATAAGAGGCAGGACTGATGAGGAAGAGTAGAGCAGGATTAACAGACTGGCACACAGGAACAGAATTTGGAGATGCCGGAATCTGGAGTATGGACATGAACGAAAGCTGTGGCTGCTGATCTGGACACAGCCAGAAGCATAGAGCTGATGGCTTGAAGAAGGCCATGGAGCAGCCCACACTGATGAGTAGCAGGAGTCGTGCCCTGAGGAGCAGTACTGGTGGCTCAGGTGGATCAGCAGTGTGGTGGCACTCGATTCATCCAAGGCTACACGAGCACCACGTAGCTGCAGAGCTGGAAACGAGCATATTTCATGTGGAAGCTGCATTAATGCAACAAAAGGTCCAATTTGCCCTGGAATTCAGGAAAGCAGAAGTAACAGCAGGGTACCTAGAAATGAGACGTGAGCACTCTCAGCTAACCAAACAACTCTTGCTGAAGTCAGGAGCTGGTAACTGATAACCTGGTTCAATGTCCAGATGGAGATTGGTGGTGAGAGGTGTCCTTTAGAGGTCTGTATTGGGAAGGGTGGTGTTTAATGTCTTCATCAATGTCACAGACAATGGGATTGAGTGCTCCCTCACCATGTTTACAGACAACACCAAGCTGAGCAGTGCCAAACGTATCTTGAGCTGCATAAACAGGCAGCATGGCCAGCAGGTTGAGGGAGGTGACTGGCCCTCTGCTCTGCTCCACTCAGGTGAGGCTCCTCTTGACGTATTGCATCCAGCTTTGGGGTCCCCAGAACAGAAGAGGCATGGACCTGTCGGAGAGGGTCCAGAAGAGGGACACAAAAATGGTTAGGGGGATGAAATATGTTCTTGTGAAGAAAGGGTGAGAGAGTTGGGGCTTTTTAGCGTGGAGAAGAGAAGGCTCTGGGAATATCTTATTGCAGCCTTCTGATACTTAGATGGGGCTTATAAGGAAGATGGAGACTGACTTTTTAGTAGGAACCCTTGCAATAGGGAAAAAGCCATGGTTTTAAATCAAGAGAGGACAGATTTAGATTAGCTATAAAGAAGAAATTTTCTACAGTGAGAAAGGTAAAATATTGGTACAGGTTGTCCAGAGAGGTTTCCTGGAAACATTGAAGGTCAGGTTGAATAGAGCTCAGAGCAACCTGATGTAGTTGAAAATCTCCCTGATCATTTCAGAGAGGCTGTTCTAGATAGGCTGTTCTACTTCTCCAACCCAAACTAATGTATGATACTATGAATTGTAACATATGTAGGTGGAGTAAAGGGCAAGAGGGAAAGTCTGGTTAAATGTGTGGCTCTTCAGCCACAGAGACACCACCACAATATTTTTGGTAGTCTGTTTTATGATGTTTGGTGCCTTACACAATGCTGACTAACTACAACCACCTGCACTGCCACCAGCACTGCTTAATCTGAACCCTGCAGATTAAGGATTGAAATATTTACCTTCAGTTTTCCAATTTTAGTTTCTCCAAAACAATGAATATAAATATCTTGTTCAGTAGACGAAAACAAAGGCTATCTTTGTCCAAATCATGGACAGTATTAATAATGACATTTTCCTACTTCTGTCATGCAGAAAAACAATGCTTATTATAATAAACAACTGCTTCTTAATAGGAACATGTTTTAACAGCTTAACACTTCCACAAAATGACTGTATTTTAGATGAGCTGGATATATGCCCACTCCACATATACTCCATGTTACACTCCAGTGTAATTTTATTCCATGTTAACAAATGTGTGTTACTAAACATATTTTTCCCCAAAGCTTCTGAATGATAATAAATAATATGTTTTCATTGTAGCAAGATGGGTTGTTTCAGGATTTCACACTACATTAACAACTTATAGAACCACTTCCTTACTACTCTTCATGTAGCTGTTGATGATAAATTTTCTCCCAAAGTTCAAACGTTTCTAAAATGGGTTAAGTTACCCAATAGCTACAAAGAAGCATGTGCTAACACAATCAAGTTTTGTGTCATTACATACTTAGAGGGAATTATTATGTGCTGGTGCGTAGTGGAAAATACAGTTAAATTAAAGCCAAAATTGCAGAGAGTGGGGATGGAAGTTTAGCCCTCTTTTTCCCACGCCATATCCCAAGGTAAGTTATTTTATGTAACAGGAAGAATCCCAAATGTGATTATAGTTCCTCTGACTTGTGGCCCCTTCTTCAAAATCCCACCATAAGCAAGCAGGAATTAAAAATACAGATGAGACTTTTTCCAGACAGACATGAGCCTTAGGCTTCTGGCCAGTCACAAAATGCAGGGACAATTTTCATTCTCTTTTGGCAAGATATTTTCTTGAGCTCATGGAAAAATATTCAGCTAAGATCACAAAAGCCTCTTTGTTTGTCACCAGTTCTGCTCTGCAGGATAATAGCATGATAGCAAAATTGGCCCAATTAGAGTAAAGAAGCTGCAGAGCAGAATGTATAGCTTTTGTCATTTTAAGTGACTACCTCAAGTGACAAAATGTCATCTTAGAAATTTCACCTTGTCATCTCCTACATTGTGCATGATGATTATTAGGACCCCCCAGGTTATTTAATCTGTCATGTTCTTAAAGTCAAATATTTTAGACCTTCCTTTTTCTCAGCAGTGCTGTCATCATTAACAAAACACAGAACAGCCTTCACCTTTAGAAATGACAAAATGGGGATGTGTCTCAAAACCAATTAATAGCATCAGTGAAGGCAGAGACATAGCATCTAAATCTTTTAAATATCGTCCCCAAGAATAAAGCAATGAGTTCTTAGAGGCAATTACTTCTTTGCCAGAAGTTGAGAAGAAAGTATCTTGTTGATGGTGGTACCACTTGGCAGTTTGTTGTTAAGTCTTGTTTCATATTGTTCCAGAGGAATTCAATTGCCTCAGTCAGTAAGCTCTGTGTTTCCTTGATTTTATTTTAAATGCCCTAACCTTTGGATCAAACAGAGAGTTGTGGGAATGAAGAATGTTATTAGGTGCTATAATTGGGTGCTCACTGCATTTCAAATAGAATCAATGCTACATAAGTGGGCATCCTAATGTACCTGTAACACAGTGTGCACGTGTGTGGGTTGAGAGGTGCTGGTGGGGCTGGAGGAGGTGCTTGAATTTAGCAAATTCTTTCAGCAAATCAGGTAACTGCCATGAACTTCAATCATATCCCCTGAGGGAATGGCTGCATGTTACAGAATCTCTTCACAAATCAACCCTTGGCGAGAGCAAGCCTCAGGATTGCCAAGTTCCATGCACTGATCAAAAGGTTCGCTGGGCATCCCACGCTGTGCTGTGCTCCCCAGCCACTGGCAGCTCAGCACCATCGCCCTTCCTGCTCCATGGCTGCGTGTGCCAGAACCACACACACCTACCATGTTCCCTGGGGGTTCAGGTAATGAATACATCTATATTTCCATATAGGCCACCAACGTTATTTCATTGAGAGCCAAAAATCTGGCTCCGGGTTGCTTAACTGCTCTTCTGTATTTCAACCTGGACTATAACTGGAAACCCGACAAAGCCCCAGGTTTTCTCTCTTGCATACACACACCTTCGTGTCCTGTCATTATCCAGTCCCTCCTTCAGCCCCCACCCAGATTCCCAGTGCTCTCCTGTTGAGTCATACTCTGCAATTAAAGCATCATGTATCCTCTTTGCAGTTAGCAGCCCTACCATTAGCAGTTTTTATGTAGACAGTAAACATTTGAGTTAGTATTTAGGAAGAAAACACTTCAAAATGTTTAGCAAAAGATTAAACTTCTGGGGTCAGCTATAACTGGGGTACTGCTAGTCTGACTGCAAACTGCACTGCACAGCAGTGTGCGTGCCAGCTGCAAGCACAAAAATTCCCACAGAGTTTTTCCTCAGAGGAACAAACAGTTTACGCTGAATAAATCTGTTAACCCTGTTTTCCTCTGAAAATATTTGCTCATCAGACTCAAGACAGCAAGAGCTAGTAAATTTAATCAGATGCTTCTTCGTACAGTCCTCTCTCATAGGGTTCCTGCCGATAAAACTTCCTGAACGGACTGACTGAAGTCTAACCTTTCCTTCTGGTGACCCTCATGTTGATCTTACTCAGTGTCCCGGTTTGGACAGGTATTTCCCAAGAAAGGTGGGAGCCTCCCTTGGAATGAGAAATGTGAACTCCCCTTCCCTCTGAATTAGTAATATTTTGAAGTCAAGGGGCTCTCAGGCAAAAGATAGGAAATAGGAATAACAGATCTTTACTAAGTATTTATATGAGGTAAACAGACAACAACTGTAACAGCGACAACAAAACCAGACCAGAGAACCCACTGGCAGCCCGGGGCGGCGGTGGCCACGTGGTCCGGCCGGGACCGGGAGAAATGAGTTCAGATCTCGGGATCCCCAGACGAGCAAAGTTCCCAGGGCACCTCAGCAGGCGGGGTGGGGNCCATTGTCTTCCTTAAGTACCGGCTAATTAGCATTTTTAAAGAGGAAAAAATTTCTCTAAAAAACGTGGACACTCAGACTGACTACAAGCTGAGGGCATTTTGTTTCATCTTGCTGCATCCCCACCACCTCCTGTGGCCCTTGCCTATCCAACCATGGGTCAGCTCAAGCTCTATGCTTTTCCCATCCCAAACTCTGTGCCCATTACCAAACCTTGCTGTGTTGACCACGGCTGAGGAGCAGTACATGTTCCCAGCCCGAAGACATGCACTGCACCCATTCCAGCACCTTCTGCGCCTTCTTATGGCCATCCAGGCCAGGCTTGCATGTTCTGACCAGTCAGACACAAAGGCATATGTCCTTGGAGGCAAACAGTGTCCACTGCCTCTTCGCACCACATCAGCAGGGCTGCTCCACAGGCTGGGGGAAGTCATGCAGTGCCAGTCTCTAGCTTCCGTCTGCCCAGGTCCCAGGGGTACTGCTCTATATTTTGCACAGCAACCTAGATTCAAAGGGAGAGAGAAGCATGTCCATACACCCAGCTTGGTGAGCAGGGGATTGCGAAGGCCTTTATTTCATTTTCCCTCCTTCACAGACAAATGTTTTAGGGATTTAGCTATTGAGTAATAGCAGGAATGTATTCTCCATGTGTGCAATGATGGGACTGGGGTGGCATGGGTAGCAGGTCCCTCATGCCCAATATTAAAAGTAAAAGCAGAAAAATAAAAGCACCATTTCTAAAGAAAATGTAACAAATAAGCAACAATGCAGGAAGTCAGTATGACTGAATGCAGTCGAAGATTGTTGTCAAATTCCTTGATGGTTTTGTAAATATCATATCTAAATATCATGGCAGTGGCTTAAAAATAAACTGCAAACTTTGACTTTTCTACATTTTTAAGATTAGGAAAATGTAATAGCTCTGAGAAACTGTACATCAGCAAAAAAAATTAAATAGCCTTTACAAAAATGTTAATGCTTTAAATTCTACTATGTCTGCCTTTCTCTGTGACAGAAAGCAACCCAAAAGCTTTAAAAAACAGCATACAGTAAACAAGTCATATACAGCAATTATACACTCAAGACATCAGGTTTCGGAGGTTTGTATGTAATTTATGTTTTAGACAAAATTATTTTCAGGTTCTGGAATTCTGTGACTTCTTTGGAGGGTAGAATAAGCATAAAAGAAGACAAGATCATAGCAAATTATTAATTCATTATTACCAGTTAGTTATATGAAACTCTTGCATAGAAACCATGGAATTTCACACAGGGATTCTTGAATTCAATCTGCCAATTTATAATGGACATTTTACATTGCAAATAACCATTTCATCTGAATTGGAAGTGATATGAAAGCAGTTTTACTATGAGGAAAAGTATTAACTGTCATTATGTAAAAAAAAAAACCAAACCATAATTTCCACTTCAAACTTTTCTGTGTTGTTCTATAAAGTGATAACAGTGCTCTAGTAAGGGCAAAGTTCAACTGCAGGACACAGAGGCAAGCATCATTTGATTCTGGCAATTAAATAAAGCATTTGAAATATCAGAACATGCCATCTAGTTGATAAGATGTTATTTTTCATGGAAATGTAAAAATCTGTTTGAGGAGGAAGCTGCAAAACAACACAAGTGCTTTTTCTTTGAAGAGTGCAAGGTATCTTTTCTGTTCACAACCGTTTTTATGACCTTAAATACTTCTCTGCTCTATCAGTAAGGTCAGCAACTTGCCTTCACAGCCACCAAACACATTTCTGAACTGAACTCCATTGCAACTGTTTCTTCATGAATTGTTTCCAACCTCATTACAAGATTCTTTCTGTTTCAACATGTTTTGGATGTTAGCACTTCTGGAAACCAACCACAGCTACAGCCCTAGTGAAAACTCTGCAGAGAAGTCTCTAGTGGTTGCGTGTGTTACAGTTTCCCACCATTTATCACAGCTCCTCTGCCTGAGGTTACTGCTTTCAGAGCAGAGCTGGCAGAACAGCTCAGGTAAGCCTTTCTCACTGTTTCAATACCAAATCAACCAGGGAAACTTGAAATACTCAAAACTGCTGCTATTTAATGAATGAGGCTGAGGTAGGCGATAGAACATTCCGAGGGTTGAGGACCTCTCTCATCACACATTCTGCCAGTTCTGGAGGGAGAGGAGACATCCAGCAATGGACCCCTGAAAATGTGAGGAACACCACAGCCAATAGCAATCATCTGTCTGCACTCTGCTACTAAAAATAAACACACAAACATGCTGACAGAGTGGGCTGGCAAATCAGCCATCCCGAGAACAAACAGCATAGCAACACAAAAGCTGATCCTTGGTCGTACCACAAGATCTTCAGAAACATCAAAGGACGAGCTCCAGTTTTGAAGTTATTCCCTAGAAACTAGATTTACAATTATCAAGAAGATTAAACTCTCCCTTCTTGCCTAGTTTCCTGTTATTTGAGTCACACTTTGCTCATTCCAGACAGTTTCTCAAAGACAGACAGGAGTTCAGAGCACCAGTGGGGCAAAAATAACCAAACCTACTGGCTCTTGCAGCTGGAAGGAGATAGGGAATGGAAATTAATTTTTAAGTGCTTTTTCTAAAACGTTACTTCTTTGGGTTCAAGAAAAGCTTTTGAGTCACTTGGTTTGTTTGCTGCAAGCACTGATGTGCAGATTTTGCTTCCTGCAGTAACCTTGAAGGCAAAGACTCAGGTTTTGCCCTAGAAAATAACATCAGTTACATTTTATCCATGTACTGGGAATATTTACTTTACCATGTCTGAAATCGATTACTGTCTACAAAAAATGTTACATTTAGAATTCTGCCAAGCATAGTATCTGCATTGTTTATTCCAAGGACTAGTATACTTTTTTTCCTTTTTTTTCTTTCTTCACGATCATTTGCAATCTTTTTCTCTTAAATTTAACCCACTTTTGGCTGTGTCTTCAAAACTTGTTTGACCTTTTCTGCCTACCTCTAGGAATGAAAAACTAGAACATTTCATCAAATGAAAGCATTAAAAAATATTAAAGCATTTTCAGTTAAAAAAAAAATAATTTTTTTGGAAGACCTATATAATATTATGTGATTCTAAGTCAGGTTTGGCATGATAAGGTGAGTCTAGATAAACCTCATTATATTAAGTAGGTAGCATAACAAAGATACAAATATTAATAAGCCTCAAAGTAATAAAAGACAGATATTTCAGGTTTTGACATACCACCTTCTTTTCTTCCCCCTGCTTATAACTATCTCTAAGTTCTCCTCTCCCACATGTCTAGAAATATAAAAAGAAATGTTCTATCAAAAGTTCCTACTATGTTGTAAAGCTTTAAAATTCATCAGTTTCCTAATTTAGTATTTTAGGAAAATGGGCTAGAAGAATAACCCATCCTCTATCCAGTACAGAGTCAGTGTTATCTTCATCAGTTCTGAAATAAGTAAATTTTACTTGCCACTGCTAAAGAGCTTATCATCTCTCTGTATCTCTAACAGCAGTCTGTATTCTTAAATAATGTCCTTTATTGTCTCACTTATTGCTCTCCTGCTGTACTGTGTTACTTGCTTTCCTAAAGAATGCAAACCAGGCTATTACCTTTCTCTCTTCAGAAGCTTTCTATATATTTAAAGTGTATTAAATTTTTAATTTAATTTAAACCGTGCTTTGATAGGAATTAATTTTGCTGCTAAGTCACCAGTGCAGCCACATTTCTAGTGCAATAAAAATGCCAAAAATGGAAAAGGATCAAAATCCTTTAGATCAATGGGTTGTATAAAGCTGGAAAACACACATTAGTCTAGGAACTAATTATTCATCCAAGATTTTAATATGTTTGATTATTATAGGTATTTTTGAAAATATTGATATATTTTATTTCATTGCCTTCAGTAAGTGCACATTATATAAGTTATATACTAATGTCTCCAAATATCTGTTCAATTAAGTCAAAGTGCTCTGAACTTTTGGGATCCAATCTTTACAGCCATCCTAAGTCATCAGCTTTTATATTTTTGGGCAGATTAATCAAAACAATGAAGAGCTCTCTGAGTCATACTGGAATGAGATCAGTTGGCTCTGACATTTCAGCAGCAAACTGCAGTAAAACCTATGTTTTTAGACATGGGCTTTACATTCAGTTTTTCTCTTGCTTAGATGAAAAGTCACTCACTATCAAGTTGCAGCATCAATGTAGCACCCTTTGGAGCTCTAACTTATTCAAAATATATTAGAATTGTCTGTAACTGACTTGTATTATCAATGGACGTACATGTGATAAGGTTTGCTTTTCAGATAAAACCTCTGGATCTGTAGCCAATTCTGCATCCCAGGCCAAAAGCACAAAAGAAACTCCTTTTCAGCAGAATTTAAATCACACTGAAGTGTATTTGTATGAATTTGTATGCAAGTATTTGAATGGTCTCCTTTTCTCCAGGAAGACACTTAAGGTCAAGGGAGGGATTTAATGTTTCATACTGATTTGTATTTGCTTATCCACCACCAGGAACCTGAAGCTGGTTCAAGACAAGGGTGTGAGCAATGTGACACCACCAGACTTGGCAGACAGCCTGGTGACCTCTCCAGCTGTTATGAAGACCTTCACTGCTGGTCATGAGGCTTAGACACCATGCTTTTCCTCCAGAGGCTATGGAAAAGTGCTGCCTAGCACAGACACTGAGCAGGTCTGCAATTTTTTCTTTCCTATGACTTCTCCTTGAGAATCTTGATGTTCTCCTTTTTTTTGTCCCCATAGATACACCCATTTTTGCCTGGAGAGGTTGGGAAATTAGTAAATATGTCAAATGATGAAATCCAGGGAAGCATAGGCTGCTTTAGCTCATCCCCTTCACCTGTTGGTGAGGGTCTGTTGTAAGGGCATCCCTGGAGGTGATGTATTTGACCTTGTGCATGATGGGGACATTATGGGAGGAATATTTCATCCTACCAACACATTAAACACAGCTTTCGCTGCATTCATTTGCAACTTGGTCTATCTGTTGCTTTTTCATCTCACCTAGCTAGAAGCAGCTATCTAGCTGCTAGCAGTGACATGAGAACAATACTTTATGTAAATAACTAGCAAGTGGAAGTAGTCATTAACACAGACAGTTCTGAAAGCAAGTGAAACAGCGTTTGGCAGAAAGCACCATTAATGAGACTGTTGGTTAGTACTGTAGTCTTATTCAGAACATGCCTTTCTGACTTCCTTATTTTTCACTGTATTTCCAGGAATACAGCTCCCCAGATGGACTTTCTACTGTTGCAGCACAGATTATTTGGGAAGCTGCTCATCTTCTGACTGAGCAGGACAGACACAGGAGCACAGCAGAACACACTGGAGCACACATATTTCATCTGAACGTGCACAGCCCCGTGAAACATTCTTGTGCATGTGCCAGCTTCCAGTGGCTGGACACAGCAGACTGGTCTCAGCTGAAGGCAAGCAAAGGCAGGGCTGACTGTCTCATGTAAAGGGTTTTAGGGGAGGGTGAAAGGACAAGTTCTCCATTGTTAGCTGAAACACTGAGAGCACTTCGGGATGCGAATTGTTTTGCTCGCGATTTTTTCCTATAGCACATTGAGAAAGCTCAAAGGCTAGCAGGGAAGCAAGTGAATATCCATTTTCTCAGGCATGTGTTGTCACACATAAAAAGCCCAGAGCCAGTAACAGAGCCATGAAAGGGGCAGTTCAGTCCCCAAAGTGGAAGAATTGACAGGTACATGCTCATTTGTCTATGCTTAAATGACAGTATCTGACCAAAACCACAGGCTGAGAAGGGAAGCTGGAAGGGCTGCGTGGAGACTGCCTGGTCCAAAGCTTGCCAACATTTAGCATACTTTTAGAAGGGTGCCATACCCACACCGTGTGGACTCTTAGGACCTGTTGCTCTCTGCCTCATACTATGTGACCCTGTCCCCTTCATTAAATGCAGGGTAATGAAATACACTCAGTGATTACATTCCTCCTGTTTAACAGGAAATTTGTTGGAATACAATGTGCTACATAAATACTTTCACTTCACCCTTCAGACAAATAGCTGTTAGACTTAGACCCAATGCACAATCTGCTTTACACTCAAATAAGATTTCTGTGCTGTGAGGGTTGTTTTTTTGATTTTGCATAGGCACCAATACATAAAATAATTTTCTACCTTAACTAGGGAGACCGAGAAGAGAAAGAGCTTTTAACCTTTTAAAAGAGTGATTTTACATTGCATTGTGGTAAAGTGTTGTGCTGTGTGTATGACAAGTGAATGAATCAGAAATCTGAGCCTGGACACTGTAGCTTTTTACAGACACTGCCTCTATTTTCCTAAGGAGAAAGCATTCCTTTCTGGCCCATGACTGTGTAAAAAGCATAGAAAAGTAAACTGAACCAAAGCTACAAAACACAAACCCACGTGACAATTGTAAACAAATACTATGGTAGGTGATGTGGAAGACAAAGGAAGGGCTAGGTGAAATTATTTACTGATTTCACATAGCAGGAAAAACTAAAATTACCTGGGGTGAGTGATTGCTAATGAAAAAAAGATGAGAAAATATGTAGCATGTGAATGCTGTGAATTTTTCCTAGAATAATCACTAGAAAATTATCTTCTCCTTACCAGCAATTCTGAATATTTAAAATACAAATGAATGTTTTGCCTCTCAACTGGAAAATATTGGAGTTCCCAATATTCAAACAGAGATTTAATATAAAGTTTTTTCTGTATAAAAAAACTCTAAGACGACCACCATGGAAGAGCTCTTACCAAAGGTTATATCCTGATCAATTTTACTATCTTACCAAGATTCAGAGTAGTATTTCTATGTTTATTTACAACATCTTGTTTTGCAGAAGGGTGCAAACAGCTGCAATTTGGCTCAAGTTCTTGAACTAAAAGGAACAACTCATACAGACAGTGACTTTCCCAGCCACATGTCATCAGGCTCAACAAAAGTACAATTAATCGCTTTTGAATATTAAAACAACAACTAATTTGGAAGGAAATGCCAGAGTACTGAGATGTTAGATACTAACACTCAATGAGGATTTTCATAAGTGTCCACTTAGTTTGGAATTCCATCATGTCTGCACAACAAGCCCAGAATAAAATAAGATGCAAATGAAAAGAGTTACTGTTCAAGCACTTCATCGTGAGTTTTTCCAAATCTAATCTAGGATCCAGTGTAGGATTGGCAGTATCAACACCAGCTGTGGGCTTCTGAGAGGGCAAGGCAGATAGACTTAACACATGATGCTAGGAAGAAGGAAAGAAGCCAAAGCTTTTTCAACAAAAGTCTTACTCAGGTGTCTTGCCTGAGTACTTCTGAGCAAGAAAAATACTGCCTTGTTGGTAATTTTATTTCTCTAGTTATGCAAGCAAAACACTGTGATTATATTGTGAATAAAAATTTTACCAAAAACATAGCTGTTTCATATAATAAATTTTTCATCCTAATTGAAAAACAAAAAAAGTAGTAGGATTCTATTTTGACCTTTAATAATGTCAATATATTTTGAAAACATTAACCTCTTAGTATCAAAATTTCAGCAAAATTTTCAGGTGCAATATTATTAAGATATAATTAACCTTTTTTTTTTGTTGTTCTGAAGTGAAATAGGAGTACATTTATAGATATGATTTATCTGTAGATACACCAGAAATTACAATATCTGGGTTAAAAGGTGTTTGCTACAAATGAAGTGCTCAGCTTGATCACAAGACCTATTCTTTAGATACTCAAAACTTCATTTTGCTACTGAGCATCATAAACAACCATCGAAGACTGTAGGTAGCTTTCTTCTCCATAACTTCTGAAAAGCAGACCCTGACATAAAGCTCAGGTTAGAGATTTGGAGCTGTATACCTTAACTCACTCTATTCATATTTTAATTTATTTATAACCATGTAAGTAATCTGTCACTTGAAGTTTGAAACTTCTTAGGCAAAAAGTTGGGTTTTGATTGAAATAAAAAATATGTAATTATCACCTACTGCTAGGAGTCACAACAAGCACTGAGACAGGGCAAACTCAGAAACAGCAGTGCATTTATGGGTGAGATAGGCTGTAGACCAGGGATTGACAAATTGACAATCTACTTAGTGAGGTAACACCCAAGTATCAAGAGAAAATCAAGACCTTTCTATAATCCTGCCCTATCTTCTGCCTTCACTAAGCTTACAGGATCAAAAGTACATTTCAGGGCAGCTAAGCAGCTAGCAGACTTCAAACAGAAAGATATATCCCTTCAGCTAATGTTCAGGCTCTCCCTTATCTCAGTGAAAGCTGGGAGCAAATGAAAGCTTTGCACAGCAAGCAGGTTATGGAGGTGGGTAGAAGAGAGCCAGCACAGCTCTTGGCTTGTGGAGACTCCTGGCAGCCCCAAGCTCCCAGCATTGCTCCTTCCACAAACAACAGTAAAAGACTAAAAGAGAGTTTCTGGCTGGCCCTCCATGACCGTCCTCTGTCCTGTCCTCAATGGTGGTGTGCCCAACCCTCGTTCTATTCTCCTGCTGCCCTTAATCATATACATCCTACACGTGCCCTGTTCTCCCCTTGCCCTCTCCTTTGCTCATCCCCTCCAAACTGTCCAACACACCCTGTCTCTATTATGTGCTTCCACTCACCTCTTTCTAGCTCCCAGAGAGCTTTGCCTCCTCTCACGGAGGAGCAGCTGGGTCAGGAAGGGGAAGGGTGTGAGGAAGACTCAGCACAAGGACCCTTCCCAGGCAAGATTGGGCGCAAGGAGCTGGGAATGAGGGGAAGAAGGACCTGGTGAGGGAGGAACTGACTTCTATCTGCCCTGGCAGGCTGCAGGGTCAACTCAGATGCCTGAAGGCATGCAGCTTCAGCCTAGGGGGATGAAAATATAAAGTCTGAGTGTAGGAATTTGCAGTATTTTCTATGGATTGTGAGAAGAATGTGAAACAGGTCAGCGAGGAAAAACACGAAGAACCGTACGTAACAGGCCAGGTGAAAGAGGAATGCCCAGAGCCATTAACTGAGACCATTACACATAACCTGTTCAAAATCAAACCAAACTCTTTTACAATGGAATTTAAATTTAATTAAGATATGGTGTTAATGCAATAATAACAATTGTCCGTAGGAGACTGTTTATATATAGAATTACTCCACTATTTACAAACTCCACATATAAATGTTAAATCTATATAATTTCATTGGAGAAATACTACAAAGTAAATTTTAAAAACCCCTAAAACATGACAAAGGCAAAAAGACCTCAAACACACACCATAGAATTTATACCTCAAAAATCTTACTGTCAAAGACTGATTTCACATTTTTTATTTTTCTAGTATCTCAGACTGATAGAATTTCTGTCATCTCTCTTTCCTCTCTACCATCCCTTCCTAGGAAACTTGCTTTTTCTCTTGGCAAATCTGTCAAAACTGAGGGACCAAATGCTTCTAATTATGACAGAAGATTCTCTGTCTTTTTTCATCCTCTTATTTTTGATTCCCTCTCGAGGAACTTTATCAAATCTGCTTCCTTCCATATGGAATATTTCTGAAATACTGAGAGGAACAGCCAACAGTAGCCACTTAGATATGTTTAGCTTGTTAACTCCTTTTTCCCTTGCTCAACCCAAGGATTGGGTATGTCAACACAATAAAAGTATTTTTATTTATAAAACTGCAATTTTGCCAGTTTTCATAATCAGATCATTTATAAATGAACAAAATTGTTATATGAATCCATAATGTGCTAGGCTGGAGGAATCACTACAGATATAGATAGTCAGAAAACCTGCAAATAGCTAGGGAGTTACTACACACTGTTCCCACCCTCCCTTTCCCATCCCCCCTCAGAAAAATCTATAAAAACTCTTGTGTGAATGAAGCTGCATAAACTTAGATTCGAGGGGAGGCGGACTAAAAATAACTCGACCTCAAATAGAAAATGCTTTTTCTTTTTATTCAAGCATTACCTGCTAACAAGCCAGATCAGATCATTTTCATCAGAAGGAGTATATTTTTCAGGGTCTTACCTGAATACTTAAAAAATCACCACATCACACTAATCAAAACTGACATCACCCTTCACTACATGAAACAGCACTGAAACATACAGAAGCAGCATCTGATATGAACACAGCCTATGAAGTAAGCAGCATTTCAGTCATTGCTGGAGCAATTCTGCATTTCAAAAGCAAAATGTGCTTCCTGTTAAAGTATGCTGGCTATTATTTTGAGGATGCCAGATGGAAATAATTCCCTCATAATCTTGTGAAAACTCAGAACTCTCATCAAGTATTCATATTCACATTGAGCTAAATCTAAGAAGTAGATATACCTAGAAGTTTTATACTATTAAACGTCACATCAGTGGTACTGAAAATGAGAGAAAAAGAGAGAACAGGATGGCCCAAATCCATTTCATTAATGCCTGGGAAGGAAGTATTAAATGTATCTATTCACCTTAGCTTACATGATGATTTTCACTGAATAAAATTGTCTTGCTCATGCTTTTATTTAGCCCCAACATGTATCAATTTGAACTCTGAAGCTGCCCATGAAGCAGCACCCAGCTTTTTAAGCAGTGGTTTTCACCAAAAGCACATTTTTCTGGACTGTAGCTTCATCCAGTGACAATGTCCCCTGGGAGCATTCCCTGAAGCCCAGGCCACCAAGCTGCTGAGCAAGGGTCACTTTCTGACTGCAGCTAGTGATGCTTTTTGAAGCACACAAGCTGTATGCATGCCAAGGTGGTATCCAACTGAAAGATGTATTATATGTTGTGATAGTGCTGTTGAAAGCACCAAATTGAGATTGCTGAAGAGCCCAACAGGATGGTGGGATGGTCATGGTACACATTCCTAAACTGAAGTATGGAGTAAAGATGAGGAGAGTTAGCTGAGGACTCTGAACCTGCTGGGGCAGTGTTAAAGGCAGGATAGAACAGGGAGACTCAAACCTTGTCCAGAGAAACTTTGAGAAATCATTACTGGGCCAAAGCACTTCCAGAGCTCCTTCACACAGGGAGAACTGACAAGTTCCAAACAAGAATTTAAGAAAGGGTTATCAAGTTTATTATGTGCTGAAGAATATCAGGCCTGAGGAAAAAGTGGAGTGAAGTCACTGGCAGGTTGTCATCCCAAATAGCTGTCTGCTTGCCCTGAGCTGGAGGCACACTTGTCTTTTCCAAATTCCAAAGAGGATTTGTGAACCTGTTGCTCACCTACCAAAACGTGGCATTGTGGAACACAGTCTGCATCATCTGTCACAGTTCTGGCTTATATTAGTATTTTTAGGATTATATTTTTATATCAAAAACAAACTTTGCAGACAGGCTTCTGCTGTCTGCTGTTTGCTTTGCTTGAGGGAACGTTTCATAAAGAATAGTCTTCTGAGATTGCTCAAAGAAAATACCAAAAAACTCATTTTCCCTTTAAATAGGATTTTTTTTTTCAATGAATAATTATTGGGTAGGCTTAGTTTTGTCTTATTTAGCTATGGCTTTTATTACCTAGTAAGGGAGCAAAAGCTACCCAAGAGAATTTGGTCCAAAAGAGTATGATACCACTTCCTGGCTCAGTACCTTTCAGAAAGCTTCTGTGGGTGAGCCAAGGGCTCCCAAGCCTGTTAGTTTTCAGGAAAGCCCTGGCATTTTTTGGGCCTCTAAATCATATTCCTGGACTAGATTTCTTTCTCAATTCTTGCAAGAAAGAGGGGTGATGCTGTGCCCTGGTTCCTGAAATCCTCTAAATATCCTGTTCTGTGCTTTCTCCACAAGAGTGAAGTGGTGTTTGCGCCAAAGGGATCATCCTTGCCTCTCTTTGACCCATGTTTTTTGTTGTTGTCTTCCCCAAGACAGACTATGGGTTTAATGACTTTTGGCAATTTTCCTCGTGCTGGCAATCCTCAAAAAGCAGCTTTAAGTGTTTCTAGGTTTTATAGCTGTACAGGGACTTGTGGTGTTTTTATACAATAATGTAAAAATATTAATAAAAAAAGATATAGGAAAAGTAGTCTGTGGAAAAAAATGCGATGTTCTTTCTCTTTCTTCTTCTGCATGATTTTCTAGTAAACGAGATAATGTCATTAGCTTTCAATGATGTGAACTGCTTTATCAAAGAAGAGTGATAGTAAAAATAGTACTAGAAAGCCACTCAAAAAGATTTCTAAGGGGATTAAGATTGTTGACCTTTTCACAATGAATTGAGAGAGGGTTTTATTATTCTGCTGTATTTCTTTTCAGAGAGATCAGTCTCATTTTTGGTGATACTGCAACGGACTGCAATTAGATTTGAGTGGTTTTTAGTCATGTCCATTAATCATAATACATGGAGAAAAAAAAAAAGAATTGCAATGATACATGTTTCTTTAAAAAGAAAGGAAGACATGTATTTGTTTATTTTTTGTCTGCTGGACAATACAATGGTGGGAGGCAGTTTATTACAACTTTTCCCACAGGCCTGCCCTTGGGAATAGCTCTTTATAAAATCCTGTTCTTGTGGCCCTACAGAAATAGAACATAGTGCCTTTTTTAAATTGAAAGTTACTACACCAGGCACCCTCCAGCAAATGAGCTAGAACAAAGCTGTGTCCTGTAGTGTGATATGTGTTTCTCTGAATATGTACATACGCTTTCATAATGGAATATTTAGAGAAAGTGGCACAGCCTCAAAGTATATAAACAAAGAATAAGTAGATGTAGCATTCTCAGCATTTTTCTGGTGTCCTAAATGGAAGTGAATTTTAAAATGTAAGCAGTCATTTTAACTTGGCCTCTCTGATAAAGTCTGTCACAATCACCCTAGCTGAGACATGAAATACCTACTCTCCACCTGTAATGTTTAATATAACACAAAAGTAAGAAAATATTTATATAGCATCACGAAACATCCATCAACACACTGGCATAAAGTGTATACAATCCCCAGAGCAGTCTACAAGGAATACAAAACCTAGCCAAGCCCCAGAGATGTTAATGTAGATTCCTTGGGATTCTGTAGATTGTCTCCTGAAGCTGCAGAAATCCTAGTGGCTTTAGATACTACAAGGAGCTTGCCAGAATTCAGCAGGAGAATGGGAGAGGAAAACATTTTTTCACACAAGAAGGTTAGGTGATATATTCAAAGTGACTTTTATCAGAGTAAGGTTTTTACAGCCTCCTAAGACGTTCTGAGTAATCCCCTCAGATCACAGATTTTCTCAGCTTTTAACTAAGAGAGATAATCGAATTGCCGCTCTCTGGGTCTCCAGTGTCAGTCTGTTTGCACTTGTGTATGCAAATTGCTTTCTTCCTGAAGTTCTGCAGAATCTGCTAGGCCCTTGGAAGGAAGGGAGAAAGACAAAAAATAGAAGAAAAGCAGATGGAAAAGTAGATGTGAGTTTTGCATAGGTTGCCACTTCTCATTTCTGTGGAACATATTTATGCATAAGCTGCTAAACTCAGGGCTGTAGCCAAGCATTGAGACACACTGTGACGAATGTGGAGATCAATTGTTTGTGAAGGCAGAAAGGGTTCTAACCCAAGCTGATACTTTCAAGTTAAACAAATTATGTTAACTTTTTTTGCTTAACCAGAATGTTTACAAATATTACCTGCATGTACGATATGAGCCTTTCTTTTTCACGGAGGCATAGTCTAAACTAGGCTAATGCTGTTTACTGTGAAAATCTAGGGGTGTAATCAACACACTTTACTTGCAACAATGTTGTGAAAATGCTGTTTCTAGAAAACAGCAGGGTCAAAGTGAAGGGATACCATTCATAGACTTAGGAAATAGGAAATGCTTTTGCCCTACAATGAATGACTTAGATATTTGCTCAGCTCACCTTGAAAATAATCTTTCATTTGCTCTGTGGAAAAAATAAAGTTAGCCCTGGATCATACCCAAGAAACATTAACTTTTCCAGGTTAGATTAAGCAGACACTTCTCTGGTGGCAGCAAAGTTGAAACTTTGCCCAAAATTCCTGTGTCTTGCAGAGTGAACTTTAATTCTGTTAAATCTCATCAGGAGAATGATGGTATTTGTGAAGTAGGAACAACAAACCCAAGATTTTCTTCCACAAATGTGGAAGTCAGGTTGTTTGCAAAACAGACTTCAGACATGAAGGCTGTGAAGCATCTTTCAGCTTCCTAGCTGACCTCTGAAGGGTGAAATGGACCTTGAAAGCTAAAATGCTATGTAGATATATGTTACTTCCTTTTATTTATGAATGTTTGAGAAACAGTGTCACGTATTTATATTTGGTAAATAAATACTTCTTTTGTTTGTAGAAAAAAGCCCAGTTTGAGATAAAAGCTGATTTAAGTGTGTTGCCTGACCTCAGAGCATTCCATTCTTACTTACATGGAGAGCTTAAAAGCAGGTCCTGGTCCAGGCTGACAACATTCATCTCCCCAGTGCATCTCCCTAAAGGATCGAAGAGCAGTATTAAGAGAATGCTGCCTTGTAAGCTGAACAAGCTGATTTTAAGGATGTTAATGCAGATGTCTGAGAACAAAAGAGACTTTTCTGGTGAGGTGCTAATGTAATTTGATTTCTACCGAAAAATAATTTCTTTCATTAATTACACCTCAGGTTTTTTGTGATGAACACGAATATTACTGAATGCAGCACTAGTGTAGCAATGCAAGTTAGTCTGTCAAAGCAATATAGTAAAGGTGCCAGTAATGATACTTGCATTGTGTTTAATTTCAATTTCCCTTTATCATTGCATACATTCCTATCCCATATTTTTATTACTATAAGTAGAATTAAAAAATAAACCCCCTACATTTTGCTTCCATCATACATGGCTGAAGAAAGCTCCAGCTGATGTTACTGAAATCATTGTAATCATAAATACCTCATTGCTTCTCATTTTGCAGATACATGGACAAGATAATATAATAATTTTAGAAAGATGCTTTCTGAGCCACTCTGAGAATGTTCCTCAGTGACAACAGGCCTAGTTAACATCCCTGCTGCCCAGTAAACATAATGCACTTTGATTCTGAGATAAAAACAATGCTTTCAAAATTTATTTAAAGAGCTAGTAGAAATAGGACATACATAACACCTGCAATGTATGGATTTGGATTGTTTTTAACTTTGATTTTGATCAAACAGGAGAAACAAGCAGAGACTGGCACAGAACAGCTGTCCAGCAATAAAATAATCACATCCCAAAGACCTTCAGCCTTAATCTGAAGACATTTGTCCCAAACATAGGTTTTAAAAAAGATTTGAAAAGTATTGTGGCTGAAAAACAGATGCCACAAGTGTCACAAAAGTAAAATACTTATTTTAAGATAAATGAAATAAATACATTTAAATAAAGATATCCAAAAAATAACATCTTCCAATTTTAAACTTCATCACCAAATTCAATGTGAAATTTTTATATTATCCTTGCTATTAAGGCCATACAATCTAAAGTGTTCCTAGATACAGATAACTAGATAGCTCTAAAGCAAATATCCACCCTCCTTTGTTTTAATGTTCATGAGATATAGTTAGTTACTTTTGCTGGGGCATCCAAAAATATACCAAGAAAAACAAATCTGAAATAAGTCTTTGCACTTAACCTACAGTGCAAAATTACATGTCCTCCCCCAGTGTGTCCACAGCTGAGCTGCTGTGTCTGGCCACCACCATCTACTGCTGCTCCTTCCTTGCAATTTGGCAGACTTGCAAGCTCCCTCCAGCCTTTGATGGGCTTGTTCACACCATGCTCTTCTTGGAGCTTCCTTGAGTATGGAAGCATCCGGCACTCCTCCCAGAGCTTCTTGCTCCCATGTGCACCACACACACCCCAAAACCCTCCACACTCCTCCAAGACAGCTCTGATTTCTCATTCCAACACAGTTCTTCCTTTCCCTTCTCTGTCTCATTTGCCTATGGAGGCTTTCCCTCTGTTGCCATCAAAAATTTTAAGAGTGGTCAGCCCACGCAGGTCTTCCCTGTTCTCTTCTATTAAAAAAAATCACTTGTTTGTAAGTAAGTGAGTAAAATATAGCCATCCATCTACTCTTCTCTAATTTCCTCCAAATCCTCTGGTTCCCAGGGTGCTCAAGGCTTGTGGGGGCTGTCTTACACTCACTGCCCAGCCTCACATTATCTCTACTCTGTATTTATTCTCCTAAGTACACGACTTGAGGGTCATATGAAATGCTCCCCCAGCTGGAGCAGAGATCCTCCTTGCCTAGATCAAGGTGCAGGTCAGTGGTTTTTGCACTCCACCAAAAGTGGGGAAGAGAGGTGGAAGGCAGACAGCTAAAAGTTCTCACTAGAAGTCAAGAGAAGAGACACGCTGTTTTGAAGTGCAGAAATCTTTTACTGTCAAATACGAAAACATTTTTCTTTTGGCAAGTACAATCTGTGTTGGCCCTGAAAACCACTCCATACTTGACTTCAACTTCAAGGGCTGACTGCTCTCTTGGAAAACTAATAGAAAACAACAGAGAATATTTACATTTTGTCCAGGCCTTCCTGCTGTCCAGCACACATTAGTCACAGTGCAATGAGAATACATCAGTGAAAACTACCCTTTCCTACCAGGGCCATCTGGACTCTCTCAAAACCTTTGAGATTTATGTTCCCAGAGGCCCTCTTCAGGCTATGGTGTAGGGAGATTTCTCAGAGGAAGTCATGGAATACACATAAAGGCAATGCTACTGCTTGGCCTTTCAAGGCAGCTAAGGAATAAAATCTCACCTACAGCAGTAACTCGGGGCCAAAGAGCAGTTAATAAAATTAACAGTTGTTTCTCCTCTGTTGGAATTGGAATGTCTATGACAGCCATCAATAAAAATTCTCCATGGGAGAGGACAGAAAAAACTGTTGGACCTGTGCTGTCCTATGGGTGCATCCTGCCAGGGACAATTCCCAAACACTCCCTTGTCTCTTCCTGCCTGTCACAAAAGCTATTTCTTTAGGTTAGGAAGCCTCTGGCAGCATAACTACTGTTCTGACTGAATGCCAAGACCAACATGGCCATGGATATCTACGGAGTTCCCCTTCAGGGAAACTGTAAGAATGCCTTCTCTATCTCATGAATAGGGAGAAGAACGTCTCTGGTCTGGCTGGACTGACAACTATTTGGAACCTATGGAGTCATAAACCCCTCTAACTCCCAGCTCTAGTGCCCTTTGAAAATGTGAGACAAGTCACTTTTTCACCATGTCTGTGGCATGTTTTCATCCTGCCCTGATCATAAGAAATGCTGCTGCCATAAGAAAATGCCAAGCTATATGTCTTTGGGAAGAGGCATCTTGCTCACCTCCAAGCAGTTGCTCCCATCTTTGATCTTGCTGCAAAAGTATTTTCACCTTCATTCAACAGTGATTTCCTACCCTCATATAACACAGCTCACCATCTAATCAGAGATGTAAACAGCTGTAAAGAACCTTCCAGCCATAGGTACTTCCTCTTCCGAGGCAAGGAACATATATGCCTCCTTGAAGATTCAGAACAATCAGTGTGTCCATTTACAATGAGTGCTGTCAGATTTAAATGGGATCATTCAAAAATTCCATCTTCCAAAATGTTTCTAAAAATAACTCGAAGGACACAATATTTAACCCTTTGTTATGTTTTAGCCCTTCACATATTAGAAAAGGCATTCCAAGAGATAGGAAGTGAAAATGGTCAATGAGATTCTACTTTATCATGACCATGCTGCCATGGTACAAATTAATATAGCACAAGCCACTTGTGTCTAGCTGATTTTATGAAATGGGATATATAAATATGATGTTAATGTCAAGAGTTAAGAAGTCTGCTTCTGCCTTCCTACTTATGTGCTACTTATTAATCTGACAACCTTCATGCTGTGACATCGATCTCAGTCTGGTAGTGTGTCTCTCTCTCTCTCACATTCACAGCTACTCTGCCATTTACATGAGTCAGACAGTTGGATCTGCAGGTCTGTGATACACAGGAGAAATCAAGGCCTTGCACTTCAGCCGAGGAGCCTATCACATAGTTAATTTCTGAGTTTAAAAGAGCCCCACTAGAAGAGACCTAAGTAAAGCTAGTTGCCAGATGCTTTCTTCACTACGTAAATGAATCCAGCATATACCCTGATCACAGAGTGGAGAAGTGGCAGCTCCCTATTTATGTTGCAACAGCAGCTGGTACTGCAGTATATACTGTAGCTAAGGGCAGACTTCTTGAATAATACATTACAAAAAGCTGCATACAAATTCTGTATGCAATCCAGTGTTTTATGTCTAAGTGTTGAAGTCAAGGGAGGTAAAAAGAATGACTGTGTTGTTTTAATTTGAAGGTTATATAAATTATTTATAGATTAGGTCAATCTATATACTTTTAATAGGGTAACACATTGTGAAGAGAAGATGAAAGACCTATATGTCTTTCAGCTCATCGTGATGCTTACGTTTAAACAGGAGCACTGTTTACACTGAAGGGCTGTGTCTGTGTTGTTATCAGATGCATAGGAGCCAGGATTTAAAAGATTGACTTAGTAATAAGCTTAGCTCCAAATGAATATGGCTAATCTTCTGGAACACCATTAAAGAATGTTCTTTGACAAAATGTGTTAGAGAAAAAAATCATCTACTCTGCTTCTGCATGGAGCATCTGAGTCCTTAAAATATCATATAGTATTTTGTTCCTTAATGATCTGGGTGTGAAAAGTAATCTTATGGATAACTGACAGCTGGAGTTTCTCAGATCATATCGAGAACAATACATAATGCAACTATCAGATGTTCTGTAGAGAAAGTCTAGTTATAATGGGAAGTAGCAGTCGTGCTTTTAATATTTAGAAAAGCTATCCAAAATAATAGAATACTCACACTATATGGTAAAAAGTCATCTTTTGAGGTTTTACAGTACCTGATGAGATGAGCTAGAAGACAAAGGATTTACCTATATTTCTAAGGATGTTAGGTACCAAGCAAAGAGTTATCAAAGGTAATTTGGGAGTGCATACCAGCCTACATGTGAAATTCACAGTAATTAGATGGCTCAGAAGAGTGAAAAATAATTTCCAGCGAATCATATCAAAACTGAAGTAAAAAGTGAGGGAAATTTTGGGTCAAAGGTGTTTAACTGACAATGATAATGCTGTTACTTCATTTTTTTAATGGGCTTCTTAGAGTAAAGAAGATAATAGTAGGACTTTTAATCTGATTAGAGTGAATATCTGGTTAATAATCTTGTCTGATTACTCTGTAGTTAGTTAGAAATGTAAGAGTTAAAACTTTGACTAGAAATATTGATAAGATATCTCCTTGTAGCTTATACTATTCACCTAGAAATAAAACTCTTTGAGGAAAACCAGAAATATTTACTTAAATTCCCTGGCAAAAAATGTTTTCTTTTTAAGCACAGACCTGTGACCACTCATAGAGAAAAATCATTTTCCTGAAAACTGAGAGAACAATTTCTCTCAAGTAGGAGAAATAATTAAATTTTGACTTCTCACTTCCTCTCTAAGTAATTTAATCACATCAGAAGAAAACTCTTTCTTATCATGATGTATTGGGGGTGGGGGCAGGGTGAGGGGTAATCAATAAACTCATTTTGAGAAGAACCGAATTTTAGCAAAGCACATCAGCAACACTACCAGGTTGTCCCTCTCTGTATTCCTTCTAACCAATTTTTGAAAACCCATGCTGGGAATTATCCACTCAGTTGCCTTGATAAAGACAAAGCAATAGGTTCACAAAACAATTCATTAAATACACAAAGAGAATTAACAACTCAAAATGGGAGCAAGATAATCTATTTAGCTACTTTCATGTTTGGGTGGTTGCTGAGTATTTGAGATGGTAATTTGGGATTTGGACATCTGTGGCCTTTAGTAGATCAGTCTCATGATTTTGTTATTTCTTGAAATATAACTGTCCTGAAATGCTGCGTCAATACACTGGGCAATTTTAAAATACAATAGTAAATGTACACATTTTACAACATGGGAAATAAACTTGATGGGATAGGGATAAATGTGAGAAGCAGCAGGAAGGAGGAACACACCTTTAGCTATTAGAGAAGAGCCAAACATCCTTATGTTTGGGTATTCCTTTGGCACAGGCTCTTAATGAGACTATGAATCAGACTAATACCTGACAAGATAAGTTGTTATATTTCTGTGAAATCTGGCAGAGAATTCTCAGAATCCAAAGGAACTTGTTTTTAAAAAATTAGTTTCATGAAGGTATTTACAAAGGAATGGGCCTCATCCTTTCTAGGTATTCCTTGGCACAGTTGCACTGATTTTAAAGTCGTGTAGCTCTTATACACCAGATGAGACTGTGGCCCAATGAACAATGCCACAAATGTAAGAACATTTTAACCAAACAGCCTGGAGTCTGCAACTAAGAAAACCATTATCCCCATTATTTCTCTGAAATGTCTGCACTCAGGGCTTCTATAATACATTGAAGGACTTCAGAATGCCTGAAGGCTTCCTGCTATTTTGAGTGCTGATAAGGGTAGTTCCCAAGAGCTCACTGTGCTGGTTTTAACACCAGCAGGAAATTAAACTCCAAGTAAGCCACTCCCATTCCCTCCCCCGTCTGGTAAGGGAGGGACAAAACAGGAGAGACCATGGGTTGAGATAACAATTTACTAAAAGCACAAAGCAGTGGAATAAGACAGACACAATAATAACAGCAATATTAATAGCAGAAGTATATGAAAAGAGAAGGTATTTTACCGACAAAAAGGCATTCACCACCAGGAACAACTATAAGATGCTGGACACTCCCTGCAGGTCACATCCACATTGTTTCCCCGCAGAAGGGAGGTATGGTGACTGTTCCCACGTGCCACACCACATGGTATTTGGGAACAAAGGCAATATGGTGGGGAAGCTCCCACAGCTAATGTTTCCTGGCCCCAGCCTGCAATAATGGAAACCAGTGATAAACACCCCCCCCTCGGTAGCAAGGTCATTTGAGCTCAGTCCTGCACGGGTGCTTGCACTGCCACTTCCAGCTCTCCACAGTGCTTTGGGCCACCCTTGGGCCACCAATGCCGCTCTGTTTGTACATGGGAGGTGCTGCTGGGCTTCCACCTTAAGCAACTGGATAAGATTTAGTTGTATTGTGCAGGAATACAGTTTAGTCTTCTCAGACTTTGCTACATAAAATATTCTTTCCGAATGAGTATTCTTCCTGATCTGAGAGGAGGAGATGACAGCAGTGTAGCAATGGTATCCACTTTGTCCGCACAATGTGACTAAGAACAGATGTTATGTTTTGTGATGCTATGAGAATGTTATATTTCCATTAAAACTCTTTTTTTTGATAAATCTGTCATTTTGCTGGGTCAGTCAATGGTGAAAATATTGAACCAAGGCACTCATATCTTCACCTCACCAGCCGTGAGCACAGCCCAGAAGAAGAACTGCTGCCAGAGAGAGACATTTGTCTTCCAGCTTCCCACAGCAGCCCATCAGCTTCTGGTCAGCTGGCCCTACCAAAATCCAACAGAAAGGCTGAAAAAGTGTGCATGGTTCCCACATGGGATTTTATATCAGGGTAAGACTGCGCTTGTAGTTTTGGCAATCTGTAAGCAAAACTGATTATATTTTAGAAGAGCAGTATAGTTTGAAGAAGGGTCTAATATTTATATAAAAATGTTTGGGCTTTTTCTGGTTTTTTTTTGTTTGTTTGTTTGTTTGTTTGTTTTTGTTTGTTTTATTTTTGTTTTTGTTTTTTTTGTTTTCTTTTGTTTTGTTTTTTGTTTTTTGTTGTGTTTTGTTTTGTTTTGTTTTGTTTTGTTTTGTTTTCCTTGTTTTGTTTTGGGATTTTTGAGGGTTTTGTTTTTGTTTTTTTTTTGCCTAGGAATTGAATATAAAACAAACCCATCCTTTTCCTATAGAAACTTGGATCATTTTGAATGTGTGATGGTTTCCAGAAGTCAGAGACACTGTGTACAAATGTATGCATTACTGCTTTGCACAGCAGTGCTGAGTACACGGAGGTTAGTTCCAGAGAAGTCATGCTACATGCTTTCTCTAGTTAATGGAAAGAGATGAGCAATTCCAGAGGGGCAATTCAGAACATCTGAGAGTTTCTGAATTGTCATCTGAAATAACTTCTTCCTATTAACCTCTTTCTATCCCTCTTTCTAGGAGCCTCCTGTTTTGCTGTAGGGAGAATGCATAAAAAATATCATTAGTTTTTGGCNCTACAGATAATCGGGGCAGAATTCGAATCTACCAGACATTCTGACTTCTTTCACTTAGTCAAACAAACAAGTATCACACCTTCACAGACTTAACCTGTTGTAATTAAAATTGATCCAGGAATTTTCCTGTGAAATAACACTTGTTGAAAGATGCTGATTGACTGAAGCCAAAATTTTTATGAAGTTACTTAGTTCTGGGATGAGATAGCTGATGACAACTGGTCCAACTAGAATGGATCATGCCTGTAGCAGCCCTATAGGGACTGCAGCAGCTCAGCACATAGCTCTGAAAGTGTTTGGACTCTAGCAGCTCCTGCATTTAGTCATTTGCTCTATCTGCATTTTCTACAAATTAAAACTGATAATTGGACTCCCTACTTTCATGACTGGTTGTTTCATATACACAAAATAAAAAAGTTTCATTAACTAATGGCAAGGGCTGCTCCTTCACTTCTGTGGGAGACTCAGCTTCAAGTTCTGCCTCTAAATTAGAGAGGCCATAACAGAGTTTATATGAATGGTTTGGTTATTCAGTGGTTTCTCTTCTTGCGGAGGTGTGAGAAATTTCAGAAACATCAGTTTTAGTTATACAGAGTACAACCAAATTCCCTTAAGCCACATTTAAAGATGAGAGAGCCTGACTTTCACCAAGCAACTTAAAATTGTAGGTTCTGGTGTTCCAAAACCTCTACTGCTTTTTCTTTTATGCAAAACAAGGATCAGATGCACTTCAGTTCCTCACTGGCCCTTTTCCCAAAGTAGGCAATGAGAGGCAGGCCTAGAAGGAAAAAGAGATTTGAGCAAATTATTTCACATTATTCTGTTTCTAATTTGTTATGGTGAAAATTGTTGCCAACAGGATTTCAAGTTGATAAGAAAGTTTTGTATCACTTAAACTTTATGACAAAAGCATTTTGAGGGGAAAAAGAAATAATTTTTTTTTATGGAGTACTGATGTCTCTCTTATCAAAGCTATGTAAAATCTTATGGTTGCTAATGATATTCAGTATGATCAGCACATGTCAGAACACAACCATGTCAGAGCAAGTGAAACGTCCCTTATTGGTATAACAAAAATGGGGTTTGAAAGATTTTAAATTTTCAGAATTTTCTACCATGTAAATATAGTAATAAAATATTTATGTTTCTATTTTTCATCAGTCTTTTTCCTTAGAAATTATTTAATTAAATGCCACTTATCAAAATAACTCATGAGCAGGGTATTTCAAAGCAGTTGACATTTGGTACTTATCTTGAACATATTTTACAGGCATATAGATAGAGATGTTGGTTCTCATAAACTGAAACAAAGGAAAACACACTGTAGTGTAGCCACAAGACCATATCCACGAAAGATGTAAATGGCAACATTTGGAAGTAAACATCCCATTCAAAACCCTCTAAATCACTTTTCAGTTATTGCCCAATTCCTAAAGCATTAAAATACTAAGGACACTTAGATTTTGCAAATAAGAAACTTGAAGTTCAGCCTCTGGATATGACCAGAGGAGTGGTGTATCTCACCTCCTGCTAGACATGAGTCTCATGTCCAAGACTAGTTAGAATTCAGCCAGGACATGTGTCTTCTCCCTTATGCTTCCCACAAGCAGCCTCACTGCACTCCAGTGGATCCAAGGGCAGAAAGTACACCAAATAACTTCAGGATGGTTTGGGATGGAAGAGTAAAGGTCTCTTCCTTTAATGTCATCCACTATATCACAGAGGAATCTCCACACAAGCAATTCTCAAGCCTTTTGTAGCCAAAAATCACATGAGAAAACTGGTGCTCTATGCTCCATCTACAATCATCCCAGAGTGGCTATCTCTGCTTTTTGCTTTCCTGTACCCTGATCAGGGCTGCTTCCTACTCCTTTCCCTCACTGCTCTATAGATTTAGCTATTAAAATTTACATTTTCATCTCCTGCACTTTCAGGAGTGCCACAGCAAAGGAGACTGTACATAACTCCAGGTGCTAAGGGATCACACAGCATGTCACAAGAATTTGTACCTTACCTTTGGTTTCCAAGCTGTCCTCATTGAAGGACATCGTGGTTTTCAGCAACACTGTCAAATAAAATCTCAAAGCAGTTGTATTAAGAAACACAACACAGGGATTGATGAAAATATTTGTATGAAGAACAAGGTGAAGAGGTTGAAGACAATAGAAAAGCAGGTATGAGATGTTATAAAGCTGTTTGTGTTATCATTTTGACTGCTGTCAGTGAAGCAGTCAGGGAATCCTTGCTTCCCAATCAGTGACTGTAGTACCATGCCAAAGCCACTCCTACTCTTCCTAACTTCTGCTGCAAACTGAATTACTCAAAAATTTTATCAGACATGGGAATATAACTAAGGCACAAGACTCATCACCACAAAGGATAATTTGCTTTCTGATGGAAACAAAAGGGTAATTGTCTCTATTGAGAATCTAGTATGATGAGCACCTAATAATATATTATTATTTAACAATCCCCATGTGTGCTTTTAAATAGAAGAATGGTACATAGATTATTTCATACGCAATGTTCTTTTATTACTTTCCTGCTGTTACAAGAAACTGTTCTATAAAATTTATGCTAAATATCCCCTTTTCAATTCTTATTGCACCCTAGAGAAGTTAGTTTAATAATTAATACATGAGGGAATTTTTAGAATGAAACTGAATCTTTTTTAGGGAACAATGAGATCAAAAGATATTCACTAGAGACATGTATGATACAATTAGGAATAAGAAAGATACTTATACCCTATTGGCTTAATTAATGATATTCTCCAGTAAAATTATTTTTAAAAAAATAATAATAACAAATTAATAGGCTGTGAAGGGCTTCAAAGAGAGATTATAAAATGGGAAACTTGTTGGAAGATGAGTCACTGTTAAACAGAAAACATTTTTTACTATAAAGAGATTTATTAGAATAGCTAAAACTCATAAATGGAAGACAGCAAAACCAGGCCTGAATGTATGACAAATAAGGATACAACTCTGATTCTCCTTATGATGTTGAAAACCTTGTTTTCCAAAATCTTTTTCATATATGTTGATTAGTTTCCCCTGTAAAGTTGTTATACCTTTTTAATTGCTAGATATTTTATGTTCAGTCTAAAGGACATGAGATTTTGAATCAAATTCAAAATATTTGCATTTTTTTGGTTGACCAGTTGCAGTTGGCCTAACAGTTAACTACTTAAAAATTTAATAAGCTGGACATGATTGATGTTAAAGGCAATTGGGATTATAACAGGCAAAAAATGTTAATGTTAAAAAAATAAATTAAAGTAAATAATATAAAATTGCCTGCTTGTTCAACATCAATTTGCTAGAGTGTTTAGCTGGAGTCCAAAAAAGTCCTTTTTGAGACTGATTTCCAATTTAGTCCATGTTTATCTTGAAATGTCCTTTAAGTGTTCAAATCAGAGCTATGAGAGCAAGAATCAACTATTACAAATTTGAAATTAGACATGTGTATATAAATCCTTACAAATAGTAGGTGATATTCCATACTTAGCGAGCTGCTCCCCCTTTCAGTCTTGAAATTAAGTTTTCATACTCCTTCAAAATACCCCTTCAAAAAGGGGAGTGTGTGTGTGTGTGTGTCTGTGTGTGTGTGTGTGTGTGTGTGTGTGTATGAAAGAGTGAAAGATCTGGAATATTGCACAAAATGGATTTAACTAGTGAAATGCCACAATATTTACAAACATTTTTTTCCAACCCATGTTTTTATTGATGGAGTGGTTGGGAAAAGAAAGCAGTGTAGTTCTCTAATTATTCCTCACCTTCATGCAAGTCTTCTTCTACAGCCAGAGATAAAAAAAAACTATGCCAAACATTTGTGCAATATTTCTTTAATATCATGCTGACATGTAAAATGAACAACCTGAGGTGAACTTTACTGCACCTCACTCTATTTTTATTATTGAAGACTATTTTTATGTCTGGTTTTTTTGTAGTTTATATAAAACCAAACAATTTTAAAATATTAAAAAACAAACAATTTTTGATTTTTTTTTTACTTCTTTTTTTCTACTTATTTTCCTCTGGAGTAAATCTACAATTTTCTTTCGAGAAGTGAATGCAGATCTTTTTTATAAATTTTGATCACACAGCACCAGATAGCACAGACCTACTTCATTCATTTAACAGAAAATACTTTGATTTATTTATAATGTATGGCTTTTGTCTTTTCTAATGTCAATATGAGAGATTTACCTCATTTTCAGCATCTAATTTACTGTAACTGTACATTCTGCTCTAAAGTATTTGTGTGTCCTCGCCCAAGCTATATCTATACAGACAAACATTTCTCTGTAAATATAAATTTTTCACATATTCTATTCAACTGAAGCATGCTTTTATCAGACCAATTCTCTGACTTGTCAAGATGATCTTGAATTATAAATTTGCCTCAAAAATGCATGCAGCCATTCATCCAATTCACTAACAGAAGTGTCGAACGCTCATAGGAGCAGGAGAGACTCCCACAGAAACCTCCTTTATTTAGCTGCTAGTCTGACAGTGGAACATGAATGACTGTTCCTCTAGATATATATATTTCCAATGAGCTGTGCAGCTGCCTCATGCAGTTGCTATTTCCCTTGCTTCATTATGAGACTATCTTTTAAGAATAACTGGACAAGACACAAAATATCTGCCAATTCCCCTCTTGCAAAAAAAATTGGATGCCTAACAAATAAAAGAGTTGTTTTGGTTTTTTTTTTTTTAATAACATTTTTGGAGAAGTCCATCTTGATTGTTACTTAACTTCTTATTATGTTCTATTTGCTTAGAAAATATTTTGCCTTTTTTGTTTCAGCATATCCCTTGTTTGTTTTGGAGATGATATTAAATGGGCTAGCCTAGCAATGACTGGTTCCTTGCTTTTATTAGATACATTTGGATGATTCTGTTAGGTCTTCAAGATATTTGCAACTCATTCAACTATTTTGTAATCCATTCTTCCCTTACTGAAGTAGTGTAAGTCCATTTTTTTCTCTGCTGCTACACCGGTACCAATTGGCTGCCTAGAGCTGACATTTTAATTAAAAAAAAAAAAAAAAAAAAAAAAAAAAAAAAAAAAAAAAAAAAAAAAAAAAAACA
>VZRX01007490.1:0-48365 GCA_013398075.1 Notiomystis cincta | reverse complement strand
TTGGGTTCAGAGGAGAAATTTTTATAAAAAAAAAAAAAAAAAAAAAAAAAAAAAAAAAAAAAAAAAAAAAAAAAAAGAGAACATAAAGCAGATGATCAAATCAAGGTAATAGTTTTCTGTCCTGCCTCAAGAGCAAGGCTTCTTCTCTGAATCAAAACTAATCCTTATGTCTCCTGTTCATTTGGCACCTTGGACTTTTTGACTGTGTTTCTTTTGGTCTGCATATCTTTTTGTCTATGCAAACATTTTATACTCATCTTTAGCAATGTCAGTTCAAGTTTACTTTCTGTGCTCTCCCTTCTTATTTTCAGGCTGTCTGAAAGTAGATCTCGTCATGACAATCTTCCCATCAGCGTGTGACAACTGACATAACCCTGCGTCACATAAATGCAAATTGTGTGTTTTGTAGCAAGGTTGTGTCTGAGCAGCCGAGGGAAAGGCTGCCAGAGCTGGCTGGGGTTGTGCTTTTTGGTGCCACCTCTTCTAGGAAGGAACAGGGAAGTGGAGTTTGTTCTTCTCCTGAGGTAGGCTGAGCACAGCTGAGTGCAGAGAAGGCCTCGAACAGCAGCGTAGGGCAAGCAGCCAAAGACAGAATGGGAGCATGAGGCATGAAGATAAACAGAAGGGTTTGCTCCTGATAGGAGCAAGGGACCTTTACGAAGGAAGACTTCCAAAGTTAATACTGAGAACAAAAGCAGTATACCCAGAAGGAACTGTGTGGAGTTTGTGGAAACCCAGAAAGCTACTGTAAGTTACTGAACAGAATGGCAAAGCTGAAGAAAATTGTGTTCTTGCAAGAGCACAACTGACAGATAGGGTAGTGGTTTGTTTTGAACTTCTAATTTCAGTCTCCTTTGCCCAGGGGATGTGAGGTTTTCCTTTGTACATAATAACCTTGTGGATGCTTCATATTTTGTATTGTAGTAGTACCAAATTTCAGACACTGTTTATATTTTTTCTGTCCTTGTGTAAGGAAAAGAACTAGACAATTTACCTCAAGGTTTTGATGAATTTAGGATTTTTTCATAGCATATATGTTAACCATGTCCAAACCCCACCACCTGCTGTGTAATAATTCATCATCTGAATTCTTGGAGGCTCCTAGAGCTAAGGAGCTCTAGGACACAAGACACAAGACACAAGACAACAATTTCTTCTAAACAAGCAGCAAAGAGGGAGGGAAAGGGAGGAATCATCAAAATCTTGAGACTTGTTTTGGTGCCCTTTTTGCACTAAAAGGAAACTGTGAAACCTCCAGGTACAACTTAGCATTCAGACAACCACAAAACAACACTGCTGCTGGGTCAGGTCCTTAGTTCCCACACATGATCTACAACCCTAGAAGTCTCTAAAGCAATGAACTTGGAACAAAGAGCTGCAGGGAAAAGAATTGGCTATCTAGAAGGTTCCTCCATTTGTTATCTATGACTCTGCATTAGGTGGTGTGCATAGATTTAATTTGCAGATTAAATTGTTTTGAAGGGAAATGAAATAATTTGTGTATTCTCTAGAGGTAGTTTGGTAGAAAACAATCACAGAGGTCATGTGGTATCAGTAATGAAGCAGGATATACCAATGTGTATTTGGGATTATAATAATTATATTCTGCCCTCTAACTCCTGTAAGGCTGTCAGTACACTTTCATGGAAAATATGTCTTTATCATGCATGCCACCATAGCATAAATAAAGTGTATTTTAAATCTATATATACTTACTGAGGTGCTGAGATACTCTTTCTAACTTTAATCTGTACTTTTTTGAGAGTTGTTTAAAAATTATTAGAAAACATTGCATGACTTTCTGAAAAGTAAGTTTTACTGTATCCTGGTATGGATGAATAAAACAAAAATTACTGCATTAGAAAGGGGATAGCTAACTAAAATGTTAGATAAATAATATATAAATATATATAAATAATATATAAAGTGTTTTAACTTGCATATGACTTTTAGTCAGATTATGCTTTTCTTTCAAGTCAGTGAACTATAAAGAAATTACTTCCTGAAAGACATTATAAGTGAGTATCTTCTCTATATTTCACATGTTCTTATAGAAATATATGTAAATAGATGATGATAATAGAAGAAAAGACCCATTAGAAAATCTCTACTCAAAGTCTGAGTAACTTTGGAAGGAGTTGGAACTTCAGCTGCTGTTTACTCATCAGGGTAGATGTCTTACAAACCAATGATTCATATTGTGACATTTTAACCACACAAGTAAACAAAGCATGAAAAATTATCTTTCACTTCTGAATGGTTTTGCATCTCTTCTAGATTCTTCTGTTCCACAGCATTTGACCAAGGAATAAATTTAGAATTATATTAGTAGACTAAATTTTTTTGTAGTATATTATTGCTCCTGTGAAGAAGTTGTCATTTTAATGCATGTTAGAAATGCATATTGGAACTTTTGGGTCTATGGCAGAAAAAAGATTATTTCACAGTGGTATTACTGTAGGTTTGCTGTCATTGATTGCAAGATTTAATAATTGAAAATTAATGACAAATTTCTTTGTGTACACAAAAAAATGTTGCTAATTGCATTATTCATTCATGTTGTACAATTCCACAAGTTATCAGCTTGTTGATATCTTGCAGGTATTTGTAGTTTGCTTAAACCATAAACTAATCTTTCAAATGCTGCTATCATCATATATTCTCCAGTATCTTATTTTCATTTCTTAACATTTAAAAGAGTTATATTTTAACTTTCTCAGTGGTTCCTTTAAATGAAAAGATTAACTTCTCATCACTAGCTTAGATGCAAATTTTTGTGCTGCAAAATGTAACCTTAAATACTTATTAATATTTATAGGTATTTAATTAAAAGTGTTATTCAGTTTCTTAGTTTTTGTTATGAAGCATAGACATAGATTCGTGCACAAATATGAATAGCCTTCATTTTTCAACTCTATCTTTGAATTCACCATACATCCACAAAATAAGCTCTTACATGGTATGCATCAATGTTTTATGTATTCAAAATATTTATAGAACAGACTGAACAACTCCTTCCTGCAAAACAAGGAACCATAAGCAACTTTATTTAAAGATATGTCTACATCTTTAGCATTTAAATATCTAGTCCTAATAGATAGCACTTAAGTCACTTTTTCTAATATTTCTGTAGGCATGCCAGAGTCATAGGAAATCATAATAAATTTCTGCAATCTAAATACACTGGATTGTAGTTTTTATCACAATCTGGAAATTATAGAGAAAAGGGGAAAAAACAACAAAATACTGGTTAGTATAAACAAGAAACTTAGAGTTGCTGCCAGAACATTTTTCCTGTTTTAAACTTCCTCCCATGCCTGTCATAACGCTAGAAGACATTTATCAAAGAAATTGAAACAATGTTGAAAATAACTCCAACTGTAGGGTGGTTTGACATACACAATCAGAGAACCACAGGAGGACTGAGCTTGGAAAGGACTTCTGGAGATCCTCTTGTCCAATCCCCCTGTTCAAGCAGGGGCAGCCAAAGCAGGTTTCCCAGGACCACTCCAGTTTTGTGTACCTCCAATAAAGGAGGCTCTATAACCTCTCTGAGCTATGGGATCCAGTGAAGGACTATCTGCACAGTAAAAAAAAAAAGTGTTTTCTTGTCTTTGGATAGAATTTCATGTATTTTCATCTGTGCCTATTGCCCCTTTCAGAGGGCACCACTGAGAGAAAGTGGTGACTGCCTCTTCTTCATTCCCTCCTCCCAAGTTTGTACACATGGATAAGATCCCCCTGAACCTTCTTTTCCCCAGGCTGGCCACTCCCAGCAGTCTTGGCTGTCAGGTGCTGCAGTTCCTTACTCATCTTCATGCAAGGTGCACCAGGTTCACTCCAGCAAGTCCATATATTTCTTGTACTGGGAAAACCAATGCTGGACCCAGCTCTTCAGACATGGCCTTACCAGTGCTGAGGAGAGGGATCACCTCCCTTGCGTTGATGACAGCATTTATTCTAATTCAGTCCAGGATGCTTCTGACATTCTCTTCTGCAAGGAGGTGCTGCTGGCTCTTGCTTTGCTTGTTGCCCACAAGGACACCAAATGCCTTCTCTGCAGAGCTGCCTTCTGGCTCATTGGCCCCAGTTTGTACTGGTGCCTGGAGTTATTCCTTCTTCCACCCAAGGTGCAGGCCTTTGCATTTGCCCTTGTTGAACTTCATGAGTTCTGCTGGCCCATTTCTCCAACCTGCCCAACTCCACCTGGACAGCAGCATGATCCACTGGTGTAACAGCTACTGCTCCCAGATTTCTGCCAGCTGCAAATCTGCTGACAGTTCACTCTTTCATCACCCAGGTCATGAATGAAGGTGTTAAACACAATATGTGGCAGTTTTCCTTCCTGAGGCACACCACTAGTGACTGTCTTCCACATGGACTTTGTGTTGTTGATGCCAATAATCCCAGGAGTTCAGTCAGTTTGCAGCCCACATTACCAACCATTTTCCCATGCCTATATTTAAAAGGCTTTCTATAAGCTTGTTAATGGACAGTGTTAAAAATCTTGTTAAAGCTGAGATAAACACCATTCAGTGCTCTCCCTTCATCTATCAAACCAATCATCTCATCACAGAAGTCTATCATATTGGTCAGGCACAATTTCTCTTTTATAATTGTATGATGGTGTGCTGGAATTTGGTTAAATTGGACTATTTTTATCCTGAATTCTACAAAATCACATCTTCATTCTGTTAAATTTAGCCAAAAGTTGAAAAGAAACAGTCTATATGAAACAAATATTGACCAATTGCTGATTAAGAGATTTTTTTAAATCTATTCTAGCTATTGTTTTCACTGTAAAGTAACATTAGGGAAAAAGTACTTAAATTTGGTCTCTGTGGCAGCTAACAGTGCTAAATAAAGCTCTACATTAAACTACTCTTCTGGGAGTTTTCCTTTTTGCTTCAAGGGTGTGTGAAATATGTGCTAAAAATTTCATAACAGTATACAAGAAAAGATGTGAACCCAAATTTACGCAAGGACTTCAACCAAATTATTATCAACATTTTCATATTCAGTCTTCATAGTACTTTGTAGGGTTACATTTCTGCCAACATTCAAGTTCTGATGAAATGGGGATTATATAACAAAGAATTTTTTTAAAAAAATTAATCTGTCAAATGAGTGTTATTAACACAGAATCTCATCATAGTAATTGCTTAAGAACAAGGCATTAGAACATTTAGCACGTAAAAGGGTTCATTATATTCAAATGTTGTGAAAGTGTCTTCAAATACAATTTTATCTCCTTATTTATTTTAGACAAGATAGAAATAGTAGAAAAAGGTATAGAATAAAAGAACAACGAGAAAATAATGGAAACACAAAATTAATAGATCAGATTTCTAGCATTTTGTTATTTTTTTATGCAGCAGGTTCTAATACCAAATGTAAATCACCTAATTGCTGGATTTTGTCCTTTTGAAATGCCTCAGGCAATGATAACTATGGGGATCAGACTGATGGATATCTCCTGCAATATCCCTGCAGTGACACTTGATAATAGAATGCTTTTGATCACGTCCTTGTCGTGTGCATACACCTGTTGCAGTAGGTGCATAAAAGTTGTGCCAGAAATTTTCCTCTTTCAAAAAATGAAAGAAGCGAGTAAACAATGAATAGGAAATATATCAAAGCTATTTTACAACCTGCAGCTTCATTGATGCCAGAAGAAACTGCAAGTATGTAGAAGAATCTAAATTAAATTTGGGGTAAATCTAGACCCTTGTGTACTTTCTAGCACCAAGAAAATTTAATGTAACTCTCTCATGAATAAAGCTAGTTAGTCCCAATATAGAGAACAGAACTGAACTGATTAGATGTGAGATTTGTTACTTAAAGCTATCAGCAGTACTGGCTCCTGTGTTCAAGAGGTAGCATTTGTCAGTTCAAACCACTGTTCAGGTGAGCTGAATATGTTATAAAGGTTTCTCAATAGTAATGCCTATCATTACTGCATTTATGCCATGAGTCACTCCTAACCTGTAATAAAAATTATAGGGTAATGTTGAGTTTTCTTATACCCTTTTTTCTAAAGTAAAGCTGCAAGTAAGTTACAGGATGCACCTCAGTGGAAAAGTAACTGTTCTTCTTTCTTCCATGATTGTGGGAAGGTAGCTTTTCAAAAACACCAATCAAATGGAAACTCAAGTTTCATTTTCCCTGTCTCAGCCTTTGAAATACCTGGCTAAATTCAGTGGGTTATCTCAAATCACACAGAACACATGTCTAGAGGAAGGGCAAAAAACTCCTTCAGCCTGTCAGATCTTGCTGCTGTCTTGGAAGTTAGCCAGTGAGAGATAGGCTATTATGAATTTTGGTATTTTTACTGGGTGGATGAGTTTATTTTTACTATATCTGAGAGATGTAATGGTCTTAACATTCATATTGAGGAATTATGGTTCAGTAAATGGTTTGAGGAAGGTGCCTCACATGGCAGCCTGTATTCTTAGAAAGTCTACAAAGAACAAAGTAAAACTCCAAAAGCATTGACTTCTTCAGACAATAACAGGAGATTTTATTAGGAAGACAGGAAGGCTAACTGATTAAGTTATGGAAAAAGGGACATTAGAATCTGAGGAGATGCTTCTAATAGTTGATGACAGAATAAAATATTTGATTTACAAAATAAAATCTTTGGTGTACAAAATAAATTGCATACATGAAATTAAAAATCCTGCTACAAAGATCCTCTTCTCAAAGCCACTGGGGTGTAAGCTCAGAGGTAGAAGTGGAAGTTTCTTTTAAGAAGTCTCAACTATGTATGAAATACTACTTTCAAGGTAGCTTTACTAGCCTATGTTCAGTATTGTTTAGAAAAATGAGGTATGAAAATGCATTTTATCTTTCCTATATTTTCAGAGAGAGAGAGAGATGGGATATTCTTGTATATGCTGTCCAAAGTAAGAGTATATATTTAAAATCTTTTAAAACTCTATCATTTTCCTTTTAGATTCATATGCCTTTGTAGGGTTAATCATGTGATAGGATAGTTTACTTAAGAAGAGATCTAGAGGAAGTGTGATTAAGCTGATGCTGTCTTAGAGAAACCCCTTTTTGAGAAGGAGCATCAGGCAGAGTATTTCCAGAGACTTTAGTAGGAATGTTAGCAAAATTCCAAGGAATTCAAGGTCATAAACTCAGAGGAAACAGTTGGGTTAAGAATAACCTTTTTAATCATCTCAATGGCCTTTCTTTATTTCAAACAGTCTTGTGTTGATCAAAAGGAAAGAAGCAAAATGCTAATTCAAAAATAATTTCCTTAGTCTGTTTCTCAATTCTTTCTGCAGCTCTGTATCCCTCCTCCTTCTCCCTCTCTTTTTTCTCATGAGAAGTAGCAACTTGTATGACTATATAAAAGCTCCCAGCAAGACCATGACTGCCTTTACCCTTCTTCTTATTTTATCTCCTTTATTCTTAGAAGATCAGTTCTTACCATCATGCAGCACAGTAAGGCTAGCCTGGGATCTCCATAACTACTCACAAAACTAAGTTCTTGTTTCTGTTTAAATTCCTCTTTATAACTCTCCTTTGCCTTGATGCCCAAATCACCACTCATTTGTCAGTGCTGATCTCATATCTCTAATCTTCTGTTTATGGGCACTGCCTTCAGGAGCTGTCATTTATTTCTGTATTTATACAGTATTTAAACAGTCACTACTGCTCTGTCAGTAGTGTTCATCAGCCTTATGCTATTAAAGTAATCAGTAGTAACTTTGTTGATCTAGTTCCAGAGATTTGGAGACAGGGTTTGGGGATTTCAGCAGGTAGATGGTGAACATGATATGTTAGAATATCCAGTGAAAGGAACAGCAAATATGGTTAAAGGGCTGGTGACAACCAGAGATTGCTACAAGAAAGCTATTATTCCTTGTAGCTTTTTATTTCTGAAATTTATGAGTCTGATTCTCTAAGATAGTAAGGGGCAAACCCTATCAAGAATTATACCCCAGCATGAAGCTACATAATGTTAATCCTATCAACATCAAATATCTTAGTTACTTATAGTTAAAATATACCAAAAAAGGAAAACAATTATGTTCATATAATCAAAATATCACTTTCATATGCTTATAGAAATGTTTTATTCTTCAGTTATTAGAAAAAAAAAAAGTAAATAGAAAGGAATGATAGCAACCAACTTATAGATTAATTTATGATCTAAGGATTGCTGGGAGCCTCTTCATGTTTTGCTCCAGATGGGTTTTGCCTTAAGTGAAGGCTCAGAACCTAAACACAGATAAGTACATGTAACACCAAAAGTATTTAACTGTGGCTGCATATATGACCCACAGCATTTGCCATTCCAGGTAGGGAAATGTCATGGATCAGATTCTCATAAAGCTCTTTACTATACCTTGTTCACTGCTTATGAAAATCAGTTTATTCTTTCAAATTCTTGATGTAAGAATTAAAAACATGTGGCTTTAATAAAATACTGGTTTTTTTTCTCACCACAGCTAATTAGCTGGGGCAGAACCCACACTGATGTGTCCAAGTTTTGAACTGCATCTCACTGCTGTGCAACATCTGTTTGCACTTGACCATGTCAGGTTGCCAGAAGCATGATCAAATTAACTGTGGAACCAGGGTCTGACCCTCTTAAGTTGCTCTAAGCAGCTATTTTTTTTCTAACTGTAAAGAAATGTAGAATACTTATGGTAGAAATAATCCAAGCTCACATCTTTTTATGGTTTATATGTATTTGAAAAACTGAAAATGAACACAGTTTAACAGCACCCTTATTTGGCTTTTCCTATGGCAGGATTCTGTACCTGGGATAGAGCAAGCCTGGATGAGCAGACAGACTGGGGAATGAGAGGCTGGAAAGCAGAGCTGTGGAAAGGGACCTGGGGGTTATGTTTGAGAGCAAGGTGAATATGAGTCAGCAGTGCTGGGGCAGCCAGGAGGGACAGCATCACCAGCTGGGCAAGGAAGGGGATTGTCCAGTTCTGCTCTGAGCTGGGGCAGCCTCACCTCCAGTGCTGGGGGCAGTTTTGGGAACCACAATATAAAAAAGATATTAAGCTATTAAAGAGGGTCCAAAGAAGGGCCTTGAGGGGAAGCCATGCAAGCAGTCACTGAGTTCACTTGGTCTATTCAGCCTGGAGAAGAGGAGACTGAGGGGAGACCTCACTGCAGTCTGCAGCTTCCTTGTGAAGGGAACAGGAGGGGCAGGCACTGATCTCTGCTCTGTGGTGACAGTGACAGGACCCAAGGGAATGGCCTGAAGCTGTGTCAGGGGAGGTTTAGGTTATATATGAGGAAAAGGTTCCAGAAGGTGGCCGGGCACTGGAACAGCCTCCCCAGTAGAGAGGTCACAGCACCAAGCCTGACAGAGCTCAAGGAGGGTTTGGACAACAGTCTCAGGGGCATGGTGTGACTCTTGGGGTGTCCTGTGCAGGGACAGCAGTTGGGCTTTAATGATCCCTGTTGGTCCCTTCCAACTCAGGATATTCTATGATTCTATGATATGTTGTCCACTTCTGTCTCAGACAGAACATGATCATATCCTGACAGAAGACCAATTTCAGGCAAGGAAAAAAAAAAAGGAAAAATAAACAACAAAAGTCTTCTTCCTAGGAGTAGGAGATAATTAAATAGCATATTGACTATTTGCCATTTAACTTTTTATCATTTTTCTGAAAACTATTCCTTTTCATTAGTCAAATAATGTAGTTATAATTAAGTTCAACAATCCAAATCGATCTATTTGTGATTTTGTATAAAACTTTCTACATGACTAGCAGGTGTTGAGATTATGTTCAAAACTAGGAACAATCATTTAAACTGGGTCTATCAGCACAATAATTACTTTTGCTGTTTTATAAAAATTTTCTGGCCAGAATATCTAAGCTGACAACTAACAGTAATGAAGCAATTAGGGACATCTGTTCTTCTGTGCTCCTGAAATCTGTGATATAAATAGATTTATAATATGTTCTCTTTCGTTCAATAGAGTAGGGGTCCTGTAAATCCTATTTCATATCAAATTCTTAAGAATAAAATCCTGACAATATAAACTATAAGTTTAACCCTTCTAATGCATTTTCACTTTTATAGGAAAGTCTCATCTTTTTAAATGTTGTCTTTGCATATAAATACAGATCTACTTTGTTAAATATGTCCCATTAGTTGAACCCTGCATTGACATATTTTTTCTGTTTACAACAAAGAAGTTAGGACTATCTTTTTGCATATATAAATTTTGAGTACTGTGTAAAAATAAAAACGTGAATGTGGGGAGAGAATCTCCAGAGCAGGTCACTCTGGTAATTTACTGTTATATACACATGATATTTTACCAAAAAAACATGCAGTATTATTCCTTACCTTCAGTGCAGCCCCACTTTGGGCAGATCACTGTTTTCATATGTTAGAGATCTAGGGCTTTACTGGGAGCATGGGATTTACCGCTTGGACCACTCTGTTTAATCTTATTCTCTAAACACAACAACTTCCCTATATAAACACTAAAATGTACATCTAATTTATGGCTACTTGTAGACTTGGAACTTACTGAATTTATGGCCTAGAAGAGTAAAGCCTGTTGTCATCTCTGTGGATCAAAGCATTTCTTTGTTAGTAGGATAAACTCAGAGAGCACTGCTGATGACAAAATTGTACTTTCAGACCAAGCCCTCTGAAAATGTAAAGCTGAAGCAGTATTCAGAGGTAAGGGAAAAGGACATGTCAGAATCAAAATTAATAAAAGGTTTTAACTTTCTATATGCAGATTATAATGAAGTAGAAGAAAATTTGTTTTCTCTCACAGCATTTTTATATGGATGGCAGTATCTTTTTTCTTGTTTCCTAAATATACAGCCCATGTTGACAAGAGTTCTTATATTTTCAAAGTGACAGGGAGAATTCAGTGTTCTACTTTCCAGAGGTATTACTGGTACTGGTAGTACTGATGGTACTATTTCCAAAGAAATAACTGACAATCACAAGAATATCAAGAAAAGTGCTTAGACTCTTTCTCCTCATGAAATTGTTACTAGAGCATTTTCCCCATATGTTGAACTCCATAGATATCTATATTTTATAATACAGAGATATTTTTAGTCAATATACCATCCCTGCCTTATTGAACAATGTAGTTTGATACAGACTTGCATGAAGATTTAAGAATTCTAACATCTGAATCAGAAGAGTTAATATTGACATTTACAATCTTATTTGCTTTTGGGGCTTTGCAGGTTCTACAGCTAAAATGTAGGATATCAAAAGATGACACTTGTAAGCAAAAAAAAAATCATTTGGGAAGTAGTTTATTAGAGGATGTGGTTAAGTACTACAGGAGAACGGCAAGAGACAACCACATGAGGATATCTAAGTTAACTCTAGAAACACACTGTCACTTAGAGAAAGTGGCATACTCATTCTAATGTGTTATTCTGCCTTGGCTGTGGGTGTGTCATTGCTCAACAAAACTAGTTTCTTTAGCTGTAATTCCATAAAGATATGCCCGGCTCTAGCACTGACTGAGGCTGCTTTGACTAGCCTGAATACTTCTGTGATACTCCTCTGCTGTGTAGATTGACATATTAAGGTGAATTTTGGAAGTTTGGTCCACTGTTAGATGTTTCATGGAACATGATAATTCACAGCTCTTGCATAAACTAGTAAGGTGTCTAATTATGCAACTCTGAAAATGCAGAACTTGACAGTCCTAAGGTCACACAGAGAAGGAGAATGACAGAGGGCTTTATGACAACACAATCCTGAGTATATGATGAATAATAAATTTATCAATGAGAAACTAAATAGAAATGTGCAGGTGAATTTGAGATCCTCTAACATGTGATTAAGAGATAATTAATATGGCAGGGTGAAAAGCTGAGCAAAAGGTTTATTTCCATTAATTGATCTATCTGCATTTTAACAGAGAAATTATGTGCTTACACGATTTGAAGGTGAGTATCCCTTCCAACTCAGGAACAAATGGTCGATCTATCATAAATTTGTTTTACACAAGAGGTCTCCACCCTTTCAGGGCTGCTGACTGAACTACTCAGATATCTAGGAAAGGTGAAAATTATCCTAGAATGACTGCTAGGGTCAATTTTTACATAAGACTTGTAGTATGCTTTAAGAATCACTGCAGTTTTCTTTCTTAACTAATATTAGAGGAATACAAAACCAGAAAAAAGAAATCATTTTCAACAGCTTTTAAACCCCAAGTTTGTATAGAGCTGTTATAGGTACATTTCCTCTTAGCAGTGACTTAAAGGACTTAAAACAAGTTGTTTAGAAGTCCTAAAGACAGCAAAGACGAGGTGTGAATAAAGAGGATCTCCCAAGAAAATTTAGGACTGGGAAAGAGTTAATTTATCCTATCTAGCCAAGGTGCTAAAAGAGAAAATGTGTTTTGAACAGGGACTGTGCTGTGGGGGTGGCAGGGGAAGAGGTTATGTTTTGGGAAATAGTTTTGTCTAGTAGGTAACTTGAAAAATACAAGGTTCTGCTTTCTGTGACTTCCAAAAGGAGAGCTAGGGGTGGAGCAGGGAGGGCAAAGAAAGGAAAAGTGTCCTCTTTTCAGTTCACTTTCTCTAATATCCTGATTGTGATGAGATCATGCCAGCGAGCACATATTAGATCCCCCTTTATCCCTTGTGGTTGACCTTGGCTGGACCAAGAGCCCACCAAGCTGCTTTATCACTCCCCTCCTCAGCAGCATGGGGGGAGAAAATAAGATGAAAAAAGAACTTGTGGGCCAAGATAAAAGCAGTTTAATAAAGAAACAGCAAAGGTCATGCACGGAAGCAAAGGTAAACAAAGTGATTTTAGTCACTACTTCCCATCAGCAGGCGATGACCAGCCACTCCCTAGGAAGTAGGGCTGCAGTGCTCCAGAAGACAAATGCAGCTTTTATTGCTGAGCAGGTGACATATGATATGGAATATCCCTTTGCTCAGCTTGGATCAGCTATTTTGGCTTTGCTCCTTCCCAAACTCTTGCCCATGCCTCAGCCTACTGTCCTGTGGAGGGGGGACAGTTTGGAGAGGCAGCCTGGGTGCTGTGCCAGCACTGCTCAGCAGTGGCCAAACCCTGGAGTGTTCTCAGCACCTTTCCAGCACCAGCACACAGCACAGCATCAGGGCAGCTGCCATGGGGAAAGTGACTCCATCCCAGCCTGAATCAGTACAGCCCTACAGAATTTGAAGAGAATTGAAAATTTATTTCCGGAAGACTATTTTAGTCATAAATCTCTAAAAATTAATGAAGCAACATGTCACTGTCTTCTATTGGAGGAGGCAGGGTTGTCCTAGCTCTGAGAAATATTAATTTGAATGTTACTTGTCTACATGTAAACAGAACTCTGACATGGTTCAAATTTTCTGTTTTTTGCAACAGATCTATGATTTATTTAAGGGACTGTTAAACCACTTTCCATACCTGAGAAGAAACACATGTCTGCAACCATGTTCAAATATACAGAATGAAAAATGCAACACCTTAATCAAAACACCAATTCCTTCTTTCCCAGATTAGGCAAATTTGTAATTTTAGCTATTATTGCAGCAGAATTTTTTTAAGGCTTAGAGACATCAAAATTTTCTCAGATGCAAAATGGTCAGCTGATGAAGGTGTGACAATTTCTATCACCAACTGAACATCCAGCCCTCAAGAGGACTTTGTAGTCCCCCAAATAAAAGCATTTCCTCTAGTCCTGACAGCTGCAATCAGTGTCTGAATATTCATCCTATTGGAGGACTAGAGAACAGTGAATTAATCTCTTCCATAATTCTGAAAAGAGTTGTGGTAAAAGACACATATCCTTTTTATGCTGGCAATCCCAGTAAAATAAAACCACAAGTTTTTCAAAGTGTGGAGCCTATTAGTGTGTAAAACCTGTGTAAGTGAATGCACACCATGTCTGTGGTGTTTAACTGCAGTGCAGACAAGTTTTTCAACAAGCATGGCTGTATCCACAAAAGCTGATCATCCCAAAGTTGGACCAGTTACACAGGCAACAGGATAACCAATGTTACTTTTCCTAACATGGTTTTAGGAAAGATCCATCTGCCTGTACAAAAACAAAAGGCAGATTTATGATGAATTTCTTAAGAGATTAGTCAGATTTCAAGCTCCTGGAAGAGACACATAACCTGTCATAGAAAATAAATGAAAACGCTGATGAACATAGAGCATCTCATTACAAAGCAATGTGCATATAAATATATATATATATATATATATATAAACCAAAAGAGACTTACATTGCATCACTTAAACTGTCTAAACTACTAAACTTTTGCATTGTACTGCAAAAGTACTCCAGAATAGCATGCATTGATGGTAAATACCAGTCAAGGAAACCTCATGCTGCATTTTTAATAGGAGTTGCACAGGTTGGTAAATATGTGCTACCACATCCATCAGCCATCATCAAACCACAGCTACCACATGTCCTCTAACCTCTGGCATATTAGGTATTAATCTCTGCACATCTTCACTTCAAAATCTGCCCCATCTGATGCACAAGTTTTGAAACAGAAGTTTTCTTTGTCAGCTCTGATTTAATTTGTCTTATCTCCTGTTATGGTAAATGTGGAATATTTTCTTCTCATTAGTCTTACCTAATACATGGATAACATGTAGTAGCCTTTCACAATATTTCAGTGTGAAAAAGATGGCTTCTCAATAGCTCATTTTTTTCAATATGCAAATTTCAAAATCAAACATTTCACATCAAAGTAAAACAGATTAATTTTTTTTACACTATTCAGAAGTCTAACTGACTATTCCCAAATTTTTGCTAAGATTGCTAGATTAAATTATTCTTCTGTGTTGTATTTTCCTGACTGATTTAAATTCTCAGCTGTCTTTTGAGCTAGGACAGAAATGGCAAGAAAATGCTCCAATGTTTTAGACATCAGAAACAACTTTTGCCATGGCCAAAAAAAAGATGACTTGTTTGTTTTACCTGCTGTTCTTCAAGTTCATATTGTTGCAATAATTCAAAGTATTCTATGCCTCAAAGTGTGTGTGTGTGTGTGTATATAGATATAGATATATATATATATAGTGCTTCTTGTGAGTTCTATAGGTTACAAATAAAAATGGTTTGGTCACTATGCAATTCTAGCTAAGCCCTGTCTTCAGGTGAAACCAGTTAAACTTATTTTAGCCTTAAATCTTATTTTAGCCTTATATGATTTGGAGTAGTTCTTCTATAAGGCAGGAATAATAAACACTTGCTTTTATAAAGTTTTCTGTATCGAAATGCTGCTTCATCAGGCAGAGGTTTTCTGCCTTGGATGCAAGCTTCAGGAAACCATCCATAAAAATATTTTGCAAGGGTGTCGATTATCTGTTTTTACAGAAATTTTTATGGAGAACAAAACAACAAACAGGGAATATAGATATGTATCCTGTCTTTGGTTTTTTTCCCACACTTCCCGGTCACATAAGAAACTTGTGAAATATCTGGATGACTGCCCTTTCATTTTATTTTATTTGTATGTTATTCATTTAGACTTACTATTTAGCTATGTCCTCACTTCATCTTCAGCTACATCTCTTTTGATTTCTTTATTTTAAAAAAATTAAAATTGCTATTACTGAGAGATTTCACCTTTCTTTATGGATAGCTGAAGGGTGCTCTGTACCATATCCTTTTATCCTTACTTTGATAGAATAAAAAGATCAAGTTTCACAGATGTTTCCACAGCTTTTCTAGAGCTAAATGAATTGACAAAAATAAGTAAGGATTAGCAAGGCTGATCTTTGCTGCAAGTAACATTTGTACTTGGATCAAATACAATAGTTTGTCCTTTAATTGTACATATAACAAAATATTGTATTTCAGAATGTGGGAAAACTTCTCAGTCTTCAAGTTTCTGTTTTTATGTTTCATTCTGGCTGCATAATGATTTAGGAAAGTTGTATTTAATAGTTCTGCAAAATATTCTGTATTTGACATTATCTATCCATATTGTTAAGTGGGAAAGAAATGTTTGATTGAATGGCATAAAAAATCTGTATCTCAGATGAAAATTCCTCATCTTGCTCTGTGATAGCTCTCAAAAAGCAGAGATGTCCCTCAGCTCAAGCGTTTTTCACTGGGCTGATCTGTTAGTATATCAGTAAGATATAATACAGTCTTTTCATCAGACAGAGGCTTAAAAGTCTGCTGCAGGATTTTTCCACTGACAGAAGAAGATCCCAGCAGAGAGGAGGCTATAGTCAAATGCTTTACTTGGTTATAAATACAGGATTGAAAAAGCAGTTCTCCATTCTTGACAGATCCATTGATTTGTTGAATTTTTGGCAGGTTTGTTATGGCAGATGTGCTCAGTAGAACTGTAGGGTATGCTCATAGCTACTTACAGATTTTTGGAAACTGCTGTTTCTGCTAAGTTATTCAGTTAAGAAGTGGAAACCCACATTTTACAATAAAACTTGATGACATCTGTCACAGCTTGATTACTTATGTTGAGGTAGTAGCTTAAGTCCTTTCATATGAATAAATAACAGTGTGATAGTTTATGTGTAATGCTGCCATCTATCCAAAGGCTCAAATCAGTTTTTGATCAAGTCTTGAAACAAAAAAAAGACTAAAAATAGGTATAAGAGCAAACCTTTTCACCACAAGGACGGTCAAGCATTGGAACAAGTTTCCCAGAGGAGCTTGTGTAGTCTCATTTTTCAAGATTTTTCAACCTAGACTGGTTAAAGCCTTCAACAATGTGGTCTGACCTGCTTTAAGAAGGTGCCTTGAGGTTCTTTCCAACCTGAACTTGCCTATGATTTTGTAAAAACTATTTTGTTCCTCCTTTAGGAACATCAGTGTATTATTATTACTCCATAGAAGTTCTAAGTCAACTGCACATCATCTTAATCACATATTAGCTAAAATGACATATCCGATGAACTACTCTATAATTTTAACTATCCAAGTTCTAGTTTTTAGATTTAATATCAAAAGAAATTTTTAAAATCTTGTAAAAGCTAGGGGTTATTTTCCTCTTAATCTGTAATTCTTAAACTTTGGCAACAGAAATTAAATTGCTTCAGATATGATAAGGAAGTACACTGAAATACCAGACTTCTATTGATAGTCTACTTTTGGTCTACAATTTTATACTTTTTAGTGCTAATCCAAAGAAAAAAAAAGCTTACTATTCTTTTTCTCATAGTTAATAACTCAATACTCTAAGAATATTAAGTAATCAGAGAAATATAAGACCAGCCATGGCTACAGAAAAAACATTCACATGACTTGAGATGTCTCCAGAAACAAGACTGAATTCAGACACAGCAGAATAACAGAGAAGGGAGAGGAAATATTGTTTTCCTTGAAGGACATTTTTAGTAGCAACAGTGCTAGAAAGGCACAACTGAAACTCCAAAATATATTGCATTACTATATGCTCTAAAGAGAAGGGGATAAAAATATTTTATAGCAGTTCTTCAGAAATAGAAACTGCAGAGCACAATGTATACCATAATTTGTAACAGTTCTGCATTCATCGATGAGCTCTACCTGAAAATAGCCCAAAGTTGTCATCTATATGAGAATTAAATAAAATATTTTACAGAACTGGCATTGAAAGGCTAGAATTTTGGGCGGATTCTAGGAGTTCAAATGAGTTTGTAGTGTCAGGGAATCAAGCACTAGTTTAGTATTCATCATGTGACCAAAACTCCCCTCTAGAGATTGAATTTCTCAAATAACAGTGGAGTCCATTAAAATGTACTGCATTATGAAAAGACCAGACTGAGGCTTTAGGAGAAAATTACTTCAGTTCATGTGAAAAGTAAATTGGACTTATCCAAGATTTTTGCTTCTGATAAAGACAGAACAGAAGGGAAATATATACCAAGAATTCACAATATTAATCTCTTTAATTTTTCATATTTTAACTATAAAATAAATAGGAATAAGGCAGTTATCATTGTACTTGACTATCTCAAGACAAATTCTCTTTGTAACCCTAAAACTGGGTAACTTCTGAGCATTCATGTAGAACTAAACTTGTTCTTCTGTGTTAAAAAAATATATTTTCAATGCCAGTAGTAATTTAGAATCTATTTTGTGGAAATATTTTCATGTGCCCAATGTAGATAACTTTTAGCAGATTTTATAGGGGTCCTCAGGCATGTAATATTTATTGCAAACTCCGTCTGTGGCTACCTTTTGTTGTGCTTAGCTGCCAACAGATGCATCTAATATTAGCATCTAACAGTAGCTTTCAGAAGTTCCTCCACACACCAGAAAAAGAAGAAAAAAGAAAAAAAAAGAGGAAGAAAATGTCCAGTTTATGTCTAATTAACCTCATTATTATGAGTTTGGCAAATGTAATAATTTTTTGGGGCATGCCGACAGTAGACTATACACAAGTACACTGGGCTTCAGGATTTGAGTATAATACAACTAAATAAAAAGACTGATTCTTGTCCTGAAAAGCAGTTAGATGAGATGGAGCTGGGAAGATGCACTAAATCTTTCAACAGCCAAAGTCCCTACAAAGTGTGCTTCGTGCAACAGATGTATTCTAAAAGTGGAGGTGTGAAAAGTGTATTTCTAGTATCCTTTAAAGGAAAGCAGACGGCCTAACACAAACACCCCATACAGGAATGATTCAGACCCGAAGTCCTCCTTCTCTCAGAGCCCATACTGATCTCTGGGGGGCAACAGCCCATAAGGTAAAGGATGCTATGACTGTAACTATTTACAGTCACACGGAGAAAGTACAAGATAAAGCAAAGACACTGACGACAGCGTCCAGGGGGACGGATCCATTTGCACTTGGTCACCCAAACTTTGAAGAGCAGTTGATATTTTAAACTATTCTGTCATCTTACAGTGTGTTGTGCACCAGCAAGGCAATGAGTGTTCTGTGGAGGTAGGTTATTTCCAGAGAGTACAAAGAGTGTTCTCAGCCTGCAGGTTCATGAAGACTGCCTGCACTGTGGGCTGCTGTGCCTCACAGTGCACCCTCTGTGCTGACACAAGGGGCTCCTCCTAATCACTCTTGACTCTCACCCTGCCAGACACAGCAGGGAGAAACACAACTACCAGATACACCTCGACCTGCACGTCTCTCTGAATTTGCCACGAGTTCAGCTGGTACCAAGGCATAAGGAAAGTTGGTCTAAAGCAAGAACAGAATAGAGCAACATGTGATGGCATGGCTAGTTAGAAAACAAACTAGCTTTTGGATAGCCTGAATTTATGGGGGTTTAGGAAAAGTTATTCCTGTCCCATGGTTCTTCTCACTATCCCCAGCAAGCTGGTTTTCTCTTTCTGGTGCTTTCTCTTTCTGGCCTCTGTTGTGCTCAAACAATCCAGAATGCTGAAGCTGCCTCACCTGGGCCAGTACCCACAGGCACAGAAGTTCCCTTTAAGCTCAGGCCTGGGCCTGAGCTAGAGTAGTGCTGGTGGGTGGTTTAGCCAAGTCATGGCTGGTGGGGACAGTGTTGATCCAGCACCAACTTGTGGCTGACTCCCTGGTTTTATTTCCTCATCACTTTGTGCCCACCAGGTGTTTTCTGGACCTGATCCTGATCCACAGATTGGATTCCAGGCTTGACTTCAGACCTGTGTCTTCACCATGCTACTGATCTGGACTGGTGGTCAGTGCTGGCTGCCATTCATGAGTCAGATGGCTGCTCCTTGTGAACCCCTGCTCTTTCCACCCCTCATCCCCGAGGGAGCAGCTGGCCTCGTGGCCCAGGCATATTTTATTTGCCAGTGTGAATTTAGACATGCAGTGCCTGTGCTGACAGGCAGCTCCCTGCCTGTCCAGAGACAGGCAGCCCCTCAACTCCAGTGCTGGTGCTCAGAGCAGTTCCTCAAGGCAGCATTCTCCAAGGAGGAACCCTTGGGCAGTTCCTCTGTCAGTGCCATCAAACCAGTTAGGGACACCAGTGTTTCCAGGTTCTGTGCTAGAAGTAATCTGGGAAAAGTTTCAAAGCAGGTTTCAGTGTCTTGGGTTTGATTTGGGTTGGGTTTTTTTTTTTGACACAGAGGTTTTGTGAGGACTGTTGACAATCTGTTCTGATTTAAAAAAGGAGCTCATGACATTTCTGATGGATCTGGCCAATGTCAAGGCTTGACATCCAATCCTCCCCTAGAAGGCTAGTTTTGACTCAGTGCTGCAAGGGGCTGATACACCTGCTGTAGTCCTGTAGTCACATTTAAGAAAATACTTCCATGGCATAAGCACAAGGAGGAGAGTGGGAAGAAACACTCTAGTATAGAGGCATCATCTAGAGCTAGCTGTGCATATGAGCATATGTTCTCAGCCACTGCCACCCTGTTTGACTAAAACTTTTAACAGGTGATTTTTATGCTCAGTGTTTCTATTACAGGTCTGTAAGAAGCATGTTTGTTTGCCTGAGAGCTGGGTAAAAAATAAGCTTAAAATTCAAGTGTTGGAATGAACAAGCAATGCTAACTTATATAATCCTATCATGTATCATTTGCAGATCTGCCCAGACAGAGCTTTTCTTTGTATAATAGGCATCTGCTTCAAGAATGGTCCATGACAAGCCCTCTGAGAATTCTTGGTAAGTACACTAAAGGCTGCAGCATTTAACACGTCCTAAAATACCAAGCAAGATTTTGTATCACTTAAGGTACTTTCTTCTCATAACTACTTGCATCATTCAAAAGTGAATCACTTCTTTGATAATTCATCTGTAAGTCTTTCATGTAATCAGCTATTTGCAAAGTGATAGATTTTAGAGGAGATTGTAATTTGTGGATTTAAGCAGCTTAATTTTGTGTGATGAGTTATGAAAATTCTGAACTTAATATCTGATGCCTGTAAGATGAGCAATTATCTTTACAGCAAACTAGAGGATAAGAAACAAATATTTTTTATTACTACATAACTGCTAGTTAACAACATTTCAATGCACAACTACCCTTGCACTTAAGAGAGTTAAATTTCGGGTACCACAACAAAAAGAATGAAAATCATTTAAATTTGAGTCCCATCCATGTTCCTCTTCCTCATCTTTGTCCCTCTCCCTTACATTCACATGCACACACGCACGTCTTTGCATCCTGTTTCCTCAGTGCTGTGGCTGCCCAAGTCATTGTTTCCACACACAGCACATTGAGGGGGTGCTAGCAGCCACTGCTCCCTCCGTGAGCCTGCAGGAGACAGTCCTGAGAGGGCTCTGGCTCCTGAGAAAAAGAGACCACCCCTCACCACCATGGTATGCTCTGTGTTGGATGACTCCACAGCTGAATCCTAGGATATTGGACATGGCAGTCCCCTGAACAAAGGTTGTTTTGGGAAAATTACAGCTTGAGTACAGTGGAAAGGCAGATACTCCCCTATGGCAAATACTCTTGAAAAATTGAGAGACTAAAAACAGTCCTTGAAAGCATTTAACAGCTGCAGACAGGCTCAGAGCATAATAGCTCTTTGATCTTGTGTATGATGGGAAGAGCACCACTGGGAGCTTAATGCCATCATTTTATGCAAATGTCATGGAAGGAGACTCCATGTAGTTAAATTGTTCCGTCTCAACTGCAACATTTATGAAAGCCATCACTTCATCAGCCTCCAGGTGGATACAATAGATCGTTATATAATGGAAATTAAATCTAAATGTTATCTTTGAGTTTGGAGAGCTAGAAGATGCTTTCATTAGAAAAAGTAGTGCCTGTGATATATATAAGGCTGTTTGCAAAAAGCTACTGCTGAGAAAGGCTGACTGTAACTAATAATGCAAACCCTATAAGATACTAAGGAAAGCTCCATATAAAGTTGCAACTGAAAATGCACAAACAACAATCAATGTAAGAAAAAGAAAAATCTGGGATACGATTTCCATTTACTTTGTGCAATCTTATCGTGGCTGAGATCAGCAGAGATTTTTTATGAAATGGGCTCTGCAAATAAATTATTTTGGAAAACATTTTTATCAATGTTTTCAGACAATGCCTTTATATTAAAGAATAGGATTTCTCCTACCTGATCTTGAAAAAAAATATGAGCACTATTGACTTCTGATACAGCTCTAGATTCAGTTTTTCTTTATTTTTTTTTCAGAGACTTCAAGGGTATTTTTATTTTATTTATCTAAATAAAAATGTGTTTGCTTGTTTATAACTTTCTGGTCTTTCATGGGATGAGTGAGTTTTAAAACCCCATGGAAACAACAACGATCATCTGAAAAAACTGCATTTTTTAACTCTCAGCAAATATTTTTACAGGACAGATAGAAAATGTTTTTACTGCACAAGAAAAAAAAAAAACTAATAGGATCAATATGTAGAACCTTTAATGAAAATAATGCATCCAAAAATCACAGAACCAAGCACTGCATCTCTGTATAAACTATTTATTGAAACAAATTCCAAGTCAGAAATAAAAATGGAAGTTAATTAGAGAGAAAGACATATAAGCTGTGAAACATATAATGAGAAATTTGAAGATAAAAAATTTACTCAAAATTGCTTGCTAATAAAAATACATAAATAATTTAAATCAATTTCTGCATAAAATCCCTTGGTTAAAAAACAACTGATATCATATTTTTGGTTCAGTCCTGTGCAGCCAAAACCAAAGCCAATTAAAGTATAAAAGTTAAGGGTCAATTCTTATCCTGAACACAAAATTCCTAGATTTTTTTCTCTAGCTGTTATTGTTACAAGTTACTGATTTTGACTTAAATGTAAGAAAGTGAAGCGAATATCACTGATATGTAAGATTTATACTCTAAACATAAGGATTTGAGAGTTCCAGATGATAACTCACAGCTACTTCCAGTATGGATTGACTCTGCACTTTTACTGACAAGCAGCACAGAGAATGCAGCAATTCAACAAGTGGGGTCCACTGGTTGGGGCACCAGCAGAGCTTTAGGTCTGTTTGCAGTTAACTGGTATTGCACTTAGCTGGTACTACCACTCAGGAGTAAGGGGTTGATAGACTGGTCATGCTGTGGGAACCCTATGGGTTTTATTTATTTGCTCATTTATTTTTGCAGTAGCAGTAGTCGTAATTGCAGTAAATATTGTACATTAACAATATAGAAAGGAGGGACTGAAGTAGGAGACAAGGATTTGTAAGTTGAACCCTGCTCCAGTGGGTCTACTACGGACCTCCAAAGCCTTATTCCTATTTCATTTATGGCACATATGTCAGTGTTGCCCCCACCACTAGAATTAACCAGCTCTGCACATGAGCCATGCTGCAGGTGCCCCAACTCTCCACTATGTCTTCCTCTTGGCTTTGGATTATGGGATGTGACCACTGGTCACACACATCCCTTTAGACTGTTGCTGTAAGAACCCTGGTGTGCTGCAATAATTTCTTTTTGCCTTGTATGCCAAAGCACATCAGAGCACAGTAAAACCCTTCCTTGGCTCTCCTTCAGAAACTTTTCCTAAAAAGGAAAGAAAAATAAATCTCTCCTCTACACAACTTCAATTTTTTTACAAAGCTTATAGAGTCTGGTGTAATTTTGATAACTCTACTGCTCTGATAAATTGGTTGCAATTATTCAGTAAGTTCAAAAGCTATTGAGAATGTATTAGCAAGAGATAAATATGCCATCTCCATCATATAACTGAAATTATATCTGCCAAATCACATGCACTGTGAAAAAAAAGTCTATATTAGGAAAAAAACCCATTAAATGAGTTTTAAAAAATTTGAAGCAGAAAACAAAATTGATTAATCAACTTTAGCAAGATTTTAAAAGAGAGATGAAAGATCAAGTAGGCTTCTCATAGAATCAGTAACAGTCAGCCCACCTTCTTCTATTTACTACCCATTGTTAATAATGTTTGTAGAAAGCATATGGTTATTTTTGCAAGAATATTCACAAGGATGTTTTTTTAATTGTCTCAAACCAATGATCTATTACAGAAAGACCTGAAATTAGTCCCTTTTTACATAATGCTGACAAGCACAGCATGTTTGCTAAGGTAATGCCTAATAAAAATTCAGTGGGAGAGTGCCAGTCCTGGTAATGCTGGCACACTGTTACAGCAGATGTTTCTTACTCTAACACAGCTGAACGGGCTCTTAACCATATCCTAGAAAAGAAGAGCACAGGGGGCAGAACTTGACAAGGATATGGTGTTGTGATTCAAGAACTGGACATCATAGAAAGGCTCCTGAGAAAATGGAATTGTCTCCTCAGCTCAGGGAAATCTATTGTCATGGACTGACTTTGTTCTCATGCTCTTTTGATGAGAAAACATTTTTGTAGTGTTTTTAGTAGTTTTCCCTGCATCTTCTTTTAAATACTTCATGTTATTTCACAAATCAAGATTGTATACTTTGTGTTCTGTTCTCAAAACAATAAAACTTGGTACTGTTTTTGACCCTGCTGCAACGATGGGTTGAAATATTTAATGAGACATAGATCAAGGTTCAGATTTTTCCCGGGGGTAATCCTGCTATCCATAAATGCACTATCACTTCTGGGACTTGAGCTAATAGTTCTGCCTACTGCCTCCCTTTTTCAGGAGGACACACCCTACAACTTTGAGCAACACTTAGGTCTGATCAGGAATTCCTGGCATCCTTGTCAGGGCACATGATGTCAGCTACTGCCTTTCTCTACTGCTTAGCACAATGCAGCTCTGTTCTCGGATGTCCCCGGGATGCCACTCTGATAGAAATGATAGTATCCTTTTCTGCTCTCTGACTATCTGAATTTCTCTGAGAAATTCTGAATACTGATGGCATTACAGACAGAAAAGCCAAAACTTTCTTTGAGTTTTATTTCTTGACATGCTTCTCAAAATTAAATTACTGCCTTAAATGTCATGGGTCATGTCTACAAGTCATGCATTTACTGATTTTTACAGGGTTTATTTGCAGATCCACCAAGAAAGGAAGTATAGAGATGATTAATTTTAGCTTGCACTTTGCTTTCAGTCTTTCAGTAAAGGGAGGAGCAGTAATATGAGTAACTGTTGGTAAATATTTTCTCACCTTTCTCACATTAAAATATCTTTCACCTACAGCCTGAACAAGATGTATCAAATTACTGCATTGTAAGTAATCACTTTCCACTCATCACTCAAAGTGCTGCTTCCTCTATTAGTCATTTTCTTTGCTTAAAAAATGTATAATTAACTACCTAAGATGAGAAATACAGAGGCCATTCCAAATTCTGAGCAATGGCAAGTTCTGAGCTTTATGTGAACTTAGTGTGTTGTCAAAACTCAATAGGATTTTCTCTGTTTTTCTTCTTAATATTCCTGAACTGAAATGCAAACAGTTATAATATTGAATAGTCTCTAACAGAGCTGACTACAAGCTGTGGGCTCAAATCACCATTTTAGAACATATTTGAAGAGATAATTCTTCCTGTGTTGGGTAAACACCACAGGAGAAACAGAAGTGTTCAAGTTTTTGCTGTGTTTTATGAGGATGCTGTAAATTTATAATTCCTAACTTGAAAAAAATCCCTGCCACATGTTCTTTCAAGCAAAGGAACTCTACATAGAATCCTAGGAATATGACTGCTATGGACATAAGGTTTGGTTGGATGGGGTTGTGCTGAAGTGTATCTGCAAAGAAGAGGGAAAGAAGCAAGAAAGCACTCCTGGGCCAAGACCTCTCAGATGACAAACTTTTTACAAAAAAGAGAAGCACCTAGGGAAAGAAAAAACTTTTAAAAAAAAACCATAATTTTTTGTTTCCTATATCCACAGCAGAATTCTCAACCCTATTTATCCCCATGAACAAACAATTGAGGTTCCAACTCCTGGTTAAAAGGATTCATAATACCCACTACTATGGGAGGACATGGACATCTCTAATTGCAAAAGCACACAACAGGTAGAATTGCACTGGCAGAGATAAAGCTCAAGAGGTTTCAGGCAGAAAAGAACTTGTAGGTATGACACTTGATTATAGATTTGTATTCTTCAGCCCTGCCATACTCATCAGAGTCCTGACATGGCTTCTGTTGATGCTCTCAGAGCACTGGCACAGCCAAGTGCTACTGGTGGTTTGGGAGATAAGTCCCAGCTCCCATGAGGCCAAGAACAATGTTTTCTCATGGATGGGGGCAGACAACATTCTATGTTATGCAGAGCCCAAAATCATCAGGATTTCTTGATTTGGACAGGCCTGGGTGGAAAAGCTATGAGTGAGGTAGAGGTGGTTTAGTGCAGTAAAAATGTCGTTTTACCATTATGATTAAAAGTCCACTTTGGCTTGATTTTAACCTGGCAGTTTAGGAGCTTCAAAACTGCCTGGGTAAGCCTGTGGCATAAACTGATTTTAGCTTATTTTAACTACAGTGTCTATTAACAGTTAGGTTTACTATGTTAGCTTTAGTTTATAGTGACAAAAAGTAATTATTATTTGTATATTGAATTGTCTAGAATAATAAAATATGGCATACAAGAGTGTAAACACAGAGTGGTACCAGGGACGCTGAACTAAACAGAAATCACAGTGGTCAGTCACGGGTCACTACAGACATAAAATCTTCTTAAACCAATTGAGACATACAAAGAGCACAGAAAAACAATCAAGTGGAATTATCAACATAACTGAGAACAACTTAAGGGAATACTTGCAAAGTTGTTGAGAAAGTGAATAAACATAAATACAAGTGGACCCCAAAAGAAGGAGGAAAGAACCCATTCTACTTTCCCCAGAAGCATCTTGCTGGTGTTGAAGTGGGGGCATAGACAACTTGCTAGCACCCTTTCCTATCCCCTCTGCCTGAGAAAAGTTGTCAAACAACCTGAAAAACCTTGAGGGAGACTGGAGAGTGAACACAACACCTGAGAAAGTAAATAGAGACTACAGTTTTGTGTGTGTGTGTCTAAGTAGCTGGGTTACAGAGACTTTCCCATATCAGTTTGGACTGTGAATGCCAGCACTGTGTTAGCATTACAACTCTGCCTTATTTTGATTGGACTATCAAATTAGACCTACCAAAAATCATAGCTCCATATATATATATATATGTGTGTGTAATATACATATATATGTGTGTGTAATATATATATATGTGTGTGTGTAATGAGTTTCCTTGTGGGAGTAAGATCTGGAGCCTTGCACTGTGCATGCAGTTTCCAAGCTCATGCATTAATAACAGCTCTCCCTGGTCTGTTCACTCAGAAAACTTCCACAGCAGCGAAGCTGCGTCGCAATCACCAGGGAAGGGGAGCACCACGTGGCTGCACGGCAGCTTCAGCCAACACAGGACGGGAAGTGGGAGCAGGCAGCCAAGGGCAGAGAGAGGGAAAGCATTGTTATTTTCCAGTGCTTTCTCATTGCATAAGCTCACCCAACTTTTCCATTTCTAAAGTGTCACACAGGCATTCAAGTGCGACAGCGAACGTTTACATCTACTATGTGGAAATTTTTAATTCCTTAACAAATATGTAGGCCTATGACTATTATATCTAAAATTTCTATCTCTTGTCACTAGTTGACCTGATTAATCAAATAGACTGAAAAAAGTAAAAATTCAGTGGAAGAAAATGTGACAACCTAAAACCAAACATATCAGAAACAATAATGATCAGTTACCATATGTAAGTGCTGCAATCAGGCCTTTTTTAGGTTCACTTGAATTATGATAGCTTGGTGTGTCCAAGTTTTGAATGTGAATCAGTGTGTCTCATTATCAAAGGCAAATACTGTTTCTCAAATAACAAATAGAAGGTATCATTGTACTGCAAAAAGATGAGCTGCCAGTTCTGACCCTCAGTTTCTCTTCCCTAAAATCTGTTACTGGGCCCAAAGACACTAATCCTTAGCTTCCAACCCACCCCTCCAGCACCTGCTATAAAGCCCTGTAGCACATCAGCCTTTCAACTTCACGTGCTCTACCTCATCTCCTTTCGTGATTCAGTTGTGAAACATCATCAAAGGTATTTGGGGGGATCACAGATACTGTATCTGCCTAATGAGAACTCTGGATTTAAGTTCTTTCTACATCTGCTGTGCTGCCATGGTTCAGGGCTTTGATGAAACAAAATAATGACTATCTATAACCACTAATTACATTCAGACACAAAAAGAAATAGTTTTTTCAAGCAGTTCTTCACTTTTGTTTATTGTTTGGAATCTCCAAGGGGTCTGATTTCTTCCTTTCAGGCTCATTCACAAGAGAGACACCCTGGCAGTTAAAACAGTTTGTCAGTATGTTTTCCCTACTCTTCAGTCAGGTCTATAAGGTAATCTGGTACCCTTCTAAATATAGAATCTTGCCTTTCTCTGATTTCTACTCTCCAGGGTAAAGAAACATTCAGTATGTTGGGACAGTTAGACATGCCTCAGTTACTCCTTTCCAAAGATACTCCTTTCCAGAATATGGACAGGAGAGGAAAGGTTTACAGAAAGAACAAGCAGAGTGTTCTGTCAGGTAAGTGCCAGCACGGTAGAGAACCAAACACTCTGCCACAGGCTCTGCAGGGCACCCAGCTCCTGTCATTTACACTCAGAGAGATGCTGAAATGCAGACTACTGAGCTGCAGATTACAAGAAATACTGCTGTGAATAACAGCCCACTTTTCCAGTAGTCTGAAAGGCAGACAATAGCTGTGTTTTCATTAATCTTTATTCTTGCTTATATTAAGCAAGGATGGCCTGGAATCTGTGGTGATACGAAACTATGGGATTTCTGGATACAGAAGATCTCCCTAACACACACAGGAAAAGGCAACCAGGCACAAGTAGGACATTGATATTCATGGTTTGCCTCATATCTTGTACAATGGCTTTCTCTCAGTAAGTATAAAACAGATTAGTGTCTCAGGAGATGATAGAAGAATTGAACTGTCTTGCAGGAGCAGAAATAAATGGCCTAAGACAGGCAGGGGAAGGAAGCCCATAATCTGGCATTACTTGTGGAACTGCTGCACTGGGGAAGCACCCATTGCTTTCATTTCCCTTACCATCCAGGCCTCCTAAAGAACTACAGCTTACTGAATATCTGGGACTCTGCACACATCCAATTGTTTTCAATTACACCTTCATTTTTAGCCAAAAGGAAAATTAACAAGTTTAATAAAGCAAGACTGCAGTTTGTGCCTTGCATTTCTTTATTTTCAAAGAAACCATTACACATTATATGTATATACACATGTATATATGTATGCATATGTGTATGTGATATATCTATTATATCTATAATATTCATAAATATATGTGTGCAAATACATAGTCAACACAGGCAATGCATTATGGGCATTGCACATAAATATATTTGTGTGAGCATATATATATTTGTGTGGGTAATAATACTGTGTGTGAGCATATATATATTTGTGTGGGTAATAATACTATGTCCATATTAGATATATATATTTTACATATATATTCTTTAGTGCATTGACTTTTCTGTTCTGCACTTTGACAGGAATCTTGCAAATGAAATTCTCAAAATTTTCTGCCGTGGGGCTCCCCTGATTTGTTGAAAAGTATTACAGTTTCTAGCTGAAGATCTAGCTAGTCTCCAAAATTGAAGCTAAGTAAAAGACTAGTAGCACTCATTTAGCACTGATGTGTTTTTCTGCCGGAAATAAATTTTTATAAATTTCAGATTTGTTAGTTTAATTCCAAAATCACTTGAAAAGGCATTAAACTCCTTTTGTAAACTAGAATTAGTACGGAAAAGCTCATTACTGCTAATGTTATCTAAACCTTACACTATTAAAATCCTTTGAAACCATTCTGAGATGCCATCTTTGACAGGAGGTCACTTAGATACCACTCAGACAGTCTAGATTGACTGAAAACTGTGCTGTCGTACAACATTTATCCTTACATAATCTGTCAACAAGAGTGGTTTTTTACCCAACAAAAATTTCAAATATTTCTAAGAAATCCAAACAAATTCAAAGGGAATACAAAACCCATGAATTTAAGATAGAAGCAATGAAATATTTCAGCTATCATGATAAATATGTCTATCTTTGGAATGCTTTTTTCTATTAACTACTTAAAGGTGTTTGTTGCAAATCTTGCTAATTAAATTTCAGCATCCATTGCATCAAAGTAGCTAACCGGTCATACTGATGATTCCAGGTTCACAATCTACAATTTATCCCTAAGACCTCTAACAAAGCAGGACAAGAGCTCATGTGGACAGAAGATGTTATTAAGGGAACTGGAAATAGCTAGTTCTGACTAAAAAGCAAGCCAAAGTGAGCAGTCACTCTAACAGATGATCACTGAGGGTATACATTGACAGAAAAGTACTGTGTAGTAAGAAATATGTTCTGGAATGTCATATACATGCACTATTGCTGTTATGGCTGACTTTTCTGAACTAAAATTAACCTGTGTTATTGAAGACTTCCTCTATTCATTGTTTCCTGACATGAATGCAACAAGAGTCTCTTCCTGCTTCTCTGTAAGTGAAGAGATAAGAGGAACAGCATCATACCAAAACCAGTTTGAATGAACATTTGTAAAATCATTCCTCTTTAGTCTACTTTGAAAAATTACATAATTGTAGTCTTTCTTTCTATACTTTTTTTTTCCCTACAAATTAATGAGTGACAAATTCAGGTGATCATGTACCAGTTTGGAGGGGGGGGAGAGGGGATGATGACACATGACATTTCATAAGGTCTAATGAAGTGTCTAATGAAGTGTCTAAGATGTCCAAGGAGTTTCAATGTTTCTGTTTTATGCATTATGTACATCCATAATTTAAGGCAAAAGAGAAAAGAATGTCAGACAAAGATCTAACAGTATAAAAGCTGGCCTCTTCTCTCCAAGTAATGAACTGAAATGCAGCTTATTTGAATTTTGCAAGTAATAGGCAATATGTGAAAAAACCACAACCAATAGCACCAAGAAACCAACAATATATGCTCAGATAATGCAGTCACCATATTCTTACAGTATTTTCTTTACATTATGGATCATCTANATGTTTCTGTTTTATGCATTATGTACATCCATAATTTAAGGCAAAAGAGAAAAGAATGTCAGACAAAGATCTAACAGTATAAAAGCTGGCCTCTTCTCTCCAAGTAATGAACTGAAATGCAGCTTATTTGAATTTTGCAAGTAATAGGCAATATGTGAAAAAACCACAACCAATAGCACCAAGAAATCAACAATATATGCAGTCACCATATTCTTACAGTATTTTCTTTACATTATGGATCATCTACTTAAAAAGAAACAATTGTCAGGCAAATCTTTTTCCTAATGAATAATACAACATATGCCATTATTTTTTCCATATCAGGAACACAGTTTTAACACAGACAATACAGAAGTGCATATTTATCAACAAAAACGCACTGCTGAGAAAGTCTCCCACTATTTGTACCAGTAATTGCTGTTTAAATGGCAGGGCTGACCCACTGTAGCACACCTGTAACCAAACCCTAAGATCTAGCATGGGGGAGTGGCTTAATTAAATTTGACACAGTTCTGTTTCATTTATCTCCTGAGAGCTGTTTTAATAAAATACCACTGTCTGCAATACTGTCTGTCCAGACATCCTGTCTTCAAAGGGAGTTGCTATAAAGATTGTAACAGCACATCTTCACTTGCCAGACCAGCATAGCACCAACAACAGCTCTTATGTAATACAGAGCTTCAAGGCCTTCTGAAATTGTTGTTAGCCTCTGACATGCCTTATTCTACCTTTTGGACTTGAAAAACTTCTTGTTCTAAGCATTGGTGAGAGATGGAAAAAGTAATAACAGGACCATGTCCTGCTCTTTATGCGTCTCAAATTGATGTTTCTTTCCAGGAAAAAGTGCAGAGTAAATGTTCTTTATTCTCACCAGTTGAACATAGGAAACATGTCAGTAACTCCTTTCCATTACAAGTCTAACTAGGGTGGATGCATAACAGAACCCTTAATGTTTCAGTGTCTGGCAATCATTGACTCCTACCATCTCTACCACCTGCACTTTTCTTCTGAAACACAATATTATATGAGTAATTTTGAAGTCTTATCTGTCCGTTTCCTTTTTTTCTCTTTAATTCCCAGTTCTTGAGTATTATGTCAGTGGCTAATAGCATGTTAATCTGTGCTATTCCATAGCAACCATGCTAAATATGGATCAGTGCCTGACTGCATTCTTTTTCAATATGCATTTTATTAGTCCGAATATTTTCTTTCTATCAGCCTATGACATTGGGTAATAAAAACTAACAGTTACATATCTAAATCCATATTTCTTTGTAAACTGTTTAAATCATGCCCACATCTCTCAACAAATAGACCCCAGTGAATATAGCATGGCTGAAAAAAAAACCAAACTGAAACACATTATCTACTGCTTATCTAATAGAAGGAAAATAATATAAAATAAATGAATAATTTGGTGAATACAAACCTTTTTTTTATATATTTGCTTTATTTATTCACAGTTTGATGTATATATAAAGGACAAAGTTCCCTAAACATTTCTGGGTTTAGGGATGAATGCAGTACTGAAGGATAGGATAAAAAAAGGAATATGGCATGCAAAGAGACTATAAAAGCTTGCAACCTCTCTTCACCACAAACCGAGAATGCTTAGTGCTGTACATTAACTGGTACACAGAGAAGGCCAGATTTTCTAAAAATAACTAAAGAGTTGCTGTCTTGAAGCTGTCAAGCAAACCACTCCATTGAACTTTTGCCTTCCTCTGCCTGCACAGTGGTCTGTTTGGAAGGCTCTTCTGGAAAACTGTCCTGCAGACAAGAAGGTTCCAGAAGAGCTGGTGATTTTCAGGGATCACCTCCTACAGAACCAAGAAAGATCGATCCTGATAAGTAAGAAATCAGGCAAGGGTGGCAGGAGGCCTTTAAAGATACCCAAGTAACCTTTAAAAATCCAGACTTTAAAAGAAGACGCACAAGAAATGAAGCAAGGTCACATCACACAGAATATATAAACACCATCCAGTTGTGCAGGGCTGGTGTTAGGAAATGCCCAGCAGGAACTGAATCTGGTAAGAGGCATGAAGGGCAACATGAAACACTTCTACTGTGTAGACAGATAAGCAGTAAAGGATGACAATGGAAACCAGACCTACAGCTGACATGAGTGGGACACCTGGTGACAAAAAACATGGAAAAGGCTGAGGTATGCAATGTTTTCTTTGGCTTGGTCTTTACTAGTTAGATCAACCTTCAGTAATGCAAATTTTCTGAGACAAGTGAGAAAATCAGAAGCAAGGACTATTTACCCTTAGAGGAGGAACAACAGTTTTAGGGGGTGCTTAAACAGCACATACTTAAGTCCATGGAGCCTGGTGGGATGCACACACAAATCCTGTGAGAACTGGCAGATGTCACAGTGAGGCCACTTTTCATTATCTTTGAAGGTCATGGCAACTGGGAGAGATACTTGAAGACTGGAAAAAAAAAAATATCTTCAGGAAAGGCAACAAGGGGGACTCAGAGCTGTAGGTTGGTCAGTCTCACCTCAATCCCTGTCTAGGAGCACGATGGAAGTAAATCCTCCCTGCTTTCCAATTTGTTCTTAGAGATTAGACCATAACCCATTCAACACTATCAATCAAATCACATTCAATAAGATCCCAGATGCACCCAATAGTGTGGGTTATACTATATGAGTCTGTTCTCATTCATGATCACAGATTCACATACACTGTGGTTTACCAATTCAGTTATAAGTCTGGCTGAGTTCAACAGGAACTTTCATGAGCACAGATACACAAACAGTAGGTTTAATGGAGCAAGAGATTATAGATTCTTTCAGATTGCTGGTGCTAAATTCACTAGATCTGCAAAATATAAATGTATAGCACTGTGTACAAGTGCTCCTGAGTAAAGTCTGGTGTGGGTGGAGGTGTAAATCTTATCAAAGAGGTGTCCTTGATGTGGGGAAGAGAGAGGAGAAAGTTCATAAACTTGCCTGTGAGGTGGTCATATTCTCATCCTCTGCCACTGAGGATGTCAAATACCAATTCATACTTTTGGGAGAGTGAAGGTGAGACTGTAGTCAAATATTCTGTTACTGCCATCATAAATGGTGGCAAGATTAGAAAAAGAAAGATGATAAAGATTGTAGGTCTTGTGAAAGGGAGGAACAGAACTGTGACATCTTAGTACCACTGCCTCTTCCAGCTGGCTGACTGCATCACAAGGGTTGTCCAGCCTCCACCTGATATCCTCTCAGGCCCCCAGCATGCCACCATGGGAGTCCTATCTCCACATATCTCACAGCACATCACATGGCTGTAGGCCCCATTCCCACAAGCTGTGGAGTGTCCACCTCCGTTTTACGACATGCTGCTGTAAAAATTACCTTTGTGCATTGTTTAGTTGCACTTTCTGCAAGTTTTAGAGATTGTGTCTGCAACATGCATTTATTTTCTACCCAGTTTTAAACAACAACAGCAACATTGGATTCATACAGACTTAAAGACATGAAGCTTTCTCATATGCATTGAATTATTTGTTCAAACTGATTTTATATATATAGATAGATGTATTTGGAGGTACTTAAAGCAGGAGTAATATGACCAAATTCTAATAAACAAAAAATTAAAAAAGATTAATCAGGCCTGTTCTTTTCCATTTTCTCAGAGGCCATCTTGTTCAACATAGAAAGAACCATTTTCAATTGAGTTTTCAAAGCACAATAATAGGATGAATTATATCTATATATATATATCAACTGTCATTAGTGCTCAAAATTCCTATATCTCTACATTTGCTCCTAATTCTTTAGAAGAGAACTATATCTCTCTATGGAAGTACCCATGGAAAACTAAATTTTGTACTTCTATCTGACTGGGAATTTGAACCTTTGTAAGTTTTCATTTCCTCAGTCTTTATCTTCACCGCCTGTCTGTGGAGAAACATTGCTTAACAGCATTTACAAAGTACTAGGTTAAGTAACAAAACTGAATAAAAATTTTCAAGAGTAATCTATCTCATGGACACTCTCCTTACCAGTAAGGGCAGACGTGCTGGTGCTGTGATCTATGTATACACGTCCTGTCTTAATTTCTTCCAGATCCCTTTTGTCTTTATTAAGAGTTTCTCTGTTCTCTGGGAGACATTTTTAAACTACTTAATTGTCCTGGACCTCTGAACCCTCAGTGAGGATATCCTTCTGACAATAGCATGAACCTTGGTGCGTGGCCAGTCCAGTAACAGCAGCTCTTTTCCTTTTCACTACAATATAGCTCGTTAAATGTGTTATTCACCAATGTACATATTCCACATGCTCCTTTAGGAGGAATGTGCGTGTTTCAGCTTCTATTGTTTTAATCTTTGAATATACCAATAACTCAAGCTACTGTATTCATTCACTCATTATGACTTTCATGGTTTGGAAAATTTATTTTGTATTTTAGGGATTAATTCCAAGTCTTGCAGCAATCCTCCTCTCTCTAAATTTGTCTACAGTGCCAGATGCCAAGAAAAACAAAAACAAGAGAAACTAAGCCTCTCTGGGAGAGATTGTCTATATAAAGGTGTGGTGGTGGATACTACTCCACAGTGGATCACCAAGGGCCGCAGGGGAACCTCTGCTCTGGTGCCTGGAGCAGCTCCTCCTCTTCCATCCGCAGTGACCTTGCTGTCGCAGGGCTGTTTCTCAAATATTTTCACTTCTTTCTCTCATCTGCTCTTGTGCAGCATGTTTTTACCCCCTCTCTGAAAATGACAGAGATGTTCCCAGCATCACTGACTGAATCAGCTATGGACAGCTGGCTGCATCTGGCTCTGTCCAATATTGGAGCAGCTTCTGACATCTTCTCACAGATGCCACCCTTGCAGCTCCCCCACCATCAAAACCTTGTTGCATAAACCCAATACATTCTGGTACAACCTAGCACCTGAATGTCTAGTCACTTCAGACCTCAGCTAGGGTATGCCCTGTTAATTCACAAACAGAGGGTCTCACCTAGAAAGTATTTGTACTTTGTCAGATCCAAGTCATAATTTTGTCTCCCATAAGCCTTGGTGAGTACTCCATGGTTTTGCCAAATCTATCATACTCAAATCATAAGTGTCCTCTACTGAGTTAACTGAAACTTTGTGAACTCAGTCAGTGTTACATGAAAGTAAAAAATAAAACTGCCTCTTTCAATTGGCCAGCCATGATCTGTTGAACACCTCTTACAACTTCCAATAAAATCAGTGTTGATGTTAGTATGCCATGATACATATAAATTACTCCCTTCTTTGTTCTTAAAAAAAGTTTCTGTGTCTATTTTCACAGTTCACAAACACACATATACACACAAAAATATATACACATACATATTTTTATATAACCAGATTAGGCTTCACTAGGAGAAAAGCTTTTACTCAAGAGAATCATATATATATTATATATATATACATATGCAAAAGTTTTCTTTCCTGAATTAGTTCTTGCTTAGCCTGAAGCTCTTTAGAAATTGAACATGTTTTAAAAGAAGAGTTAAGTATATGGTTAAAGTATGAAATAAGTGTGAGTTAACTCAAACATTGCAGACAAATTCTAACTCAGTCAATTACCTTCTATTGCACCTTTTTTTTTGTTTCAGCTCCATCTTTTTATGCCTGAGTGAATGATTATGGAAAAGATAAAAGAAGCATTTGTAAAATTAATCTTAAAGGCTAAAGATATAATTAAAAACGAAATGTACAAAAAGGGGGCTGACATAATATTGCAAAGGCCAAATTTCTTTCCTGTATTTCCTAAATTTTAAGACCATCCTTTTGCAATCTAATAATGATATATGATCAGAGGTGCATATAGGTGGACAAAATATAAGGTAAAGATGACCCTTGGATGCAATTAGACATGAAAGACCTACTTGTCCAAGAATTCCAACTGTTTTAATTCTCTGAGCAACTAAAATTGAAATTGGAAGTGACAATGGGGACATGTTTTGTGTTTAAAGAACAAAGGCAATGTTAACTTTTAAAACAGAGAACAAGGTACTGACTACACTAACTGCGTCTTTAAAGATGCCACACACAATTCTAGGAAGTTTATCAAAAGTATCCATTTTTAAAGAACAATAATATACAGAACATCAAAGAAAAAAATCTTGCCAAGATTTTAATTAACTTCTGGAAATAATGAAACCTGCATTTAATTCAGATATTTTTAATTTGCCTGTTGGTCTGCTATTATGTCTAACAAATATATTCACATATATACACTTGCCTGTGTGACTGCTTCTGTATAAGTAATGTAGCCATTGCATATGTGCATGTATTTTCAAAATATAAGCCCTATCATCTCAATTATTTGGATTAATTTTCACATGAAAGCTATACTTGCTTTTCAGTTGTCCCATAAGCAGAATTATTTCTTTAAAGGGGAAACCATTAGAAACACTTCAATTTGTGCAATTACTTTATTCTCTGTTCTCTAAAAAGTAATGTCCTTGCATGTTGACAGTAATGGGATTGTGCTAACACAGCTTCTAGACAACTTCATGGAAGAAAATTAGTGTTATACTTGACACAATCAAAGAATGATAGAATCATAGAATGGTCTATGTTGGAAGGGACCTTGATGACAGGTTACAAGCATGGCAGCTGCACTTGTAGATGTCTGTTCCTTCCTAGCACAGAACATTAAGGGAAAAATTACTTTTCTTGGAGTGAAGTTTAGATAACTGTTGACTCTAAAACTCAAACAGAGACACTGGACAATAATGTTCACCCACCACATTTTGCCACATTCAGGTGAACTGCAGGCTTTGATCACTTTTCAAATGACACCTGTCTGATACACTTTAGACTAGAAGATTTAATTGCATTGACATATCTCACCTGCACATTGCCTCTCATGTTCAAAACAGATTTACCATCCACTTCTCATACTGGCTTCCCCTTATAAAAGGCAATCATCAGTAATATGCAGAGGTTCACAGAATCCTGGAATGGCTTGGGTTGGAAAAGTCCTTAAATATAATCTATTTCTAACCCATCTACCATGGGCAGGGATACCTTCCCCTAGACCAGGTTACTGAAAGGCCCATCCAACCTGGTCTTGAACACTGCCAAGGATGGGGCATCCACAGCTTCTCCAGACTGAAGAACCCCAACTGTCTCAGCCTGTCTTCATAGGGGAAGTGCTCCAGCCCTCTGATCATCTTCATGGCCCTCCTCTGGACTTGCTTGAACAGGTCCATGTCCTCTGAGACCTGGACACACTAATTTCAGGTAGGGACTCATAAGAGCAGAGAAGAGGGGGACAATTACCTCCCTTGACCTGCTGATCACTAATACTCGTTCTACTGCTTCCTAGAAAGACTATACTAAAAACATGGCTGTCATATTAAGTTTTGTTTTGTTTATTTTTGTTGGTGTTTTTTTTTATTTTTTCTGAGTGAAATGGAGCCTTAATTTCATTTAAAGACTGACCCAGTAATTAAATTATAAACCAGTACAACAAATAACTACAGGTTAATACAAGTATTAAATTGTCATCTATTTAATTAAATATTAATTTAATTTAATTTAATTAAGGTGTTCTAAGAAGAGGATCAGATTGTAATTCTTAGGCAAAGGCCATTTAAAAATCAAATATTTTGAAAGAGAAAAGATAAAGCTTTCATTAGCAGGGCTAATGCACTCTGCCTTTGACTCAATCATGGCTGTGCATCTTCATCCATCTAATCCTCTGTAAAATCTTTCACTGTAACACTTACACGAAAAACAATGATGAATCTTTAAGTTTATAAATTCTTCATTTCATAGAATCATACTGCTTTTGGTCTTCAATAATTCTTTTTTCTTGGTTTGTTTGTTGCTTTTCTTTTAAGTCTTAATTAATATTTCTTTTACTGGAAAACACAAACAAACAAAAGAACTGTAATGTGACTTCATGCAGAAACATTTGTTATTATAAAGGACAGCGCATGTTTTGTTAAAAAGCTTAATAAAGACTTAAAAGAGTGCAAGAGATAAGAATTCAGCAGTGTCAAAAACAGTAATTAATGTCCTTCCTTAAAAAATTAGCCAATAATAAGTAAAGTAGGTACGAGTTTTTAAAGGATTTTCAACTTATTTTGTTTTGGTAATAATTAGTGAAAATCCTGAAAAGAATTTTTTCTCACATCTCTTCCATCTTATTTCCATTTATTCTGTTCTCATAATGTTCATTAAGCCGGCATTTGAATTTGAAAAGATAATTTAAAGTCTTGTGCTTCCTCTCATCTGCACAGCTATGATTTTTTTTGTGTCAATAAATGAGTATGTCAGAGTGCAGTTTTTCTGAAAAAGTCATGTATCTTCTCTGTGTTCAGGAGAATGGAGCCTATTTGATAAGAAGTCCTAGCATTTTAAATAAAATCAGGATACTGTTCAGAAAAACATATATTCAGTTTTTTACATGTATTATTAATTTACAGCATAGGATTTTTTAAACGAGATCATCAGATACTATTCTGATTAAATCCATTATATTTCATGTGATTACTTCTTTTTCCAAAACACATTAAGTCATCAATGTTTACAGAGAGGAGCAGCAGGCAAGAATAAGGTAAAAAACATGGAAAATAAAAGGAAAAATAAAATTGTAGGGCCCTAAAAAAAGAAAATTTTGTAGCTGTATTTAACAAAGTACTGTGTTCAAGACCAGAAATATAAACCCCATTTTTATTTCAAAGCATGGAAAAGCAAAATTTATCTTTCATTTTCTAAAAATAAGAAACGACCATCAGCTACATAATTAACATGTAATGCAAAGCAGTCTTAGCTCTGTTGTCAATCTGCTCATCTCTGGAAGGTCATTGTGTGCAAGCCCACTACAGTCTGCTGCAAGAATTTAGTCTCAACATGCTGGAAGTACTGAAGTCCCCACATTTTCTTAGTGAACAAAATTATAAATCTGAAGTACTGGCTGTTTTGCAGCTGCAGTGACAGCCTTTGGCCCAGTTGATGCTTAGTTAGTGAGGATTTTCATACACTTTCTGAAATTGTGGCCTACAGGAAGTAGCTCTCATTAGAACTTTTTTTTTATTCAGGCCTAATTAATCATTTGCTAAAATAAGCACTCTTCAATGATCTTTCTAAGAATCAGATAAATTTCTGATTCCTTTAGAATATAAAATTCAGAGAAATGGAGTAGTTTTATAATACTGTTTTTCTTCTCCTAGAAACTAACTTAACAGTCTTCACAAAATTTGGTAATAAGGCGCTGCATTAATGGACTCCTTGTTGATAGCTGATTGTGAAATGTGATTTCTAATCCTTTTTCCACCAATTGCTTACTGTGAAATGCAGGAACATTCCCTAGAAGTAAGCATTGGTCTAGGTTATGATAAGGGAATGTGCTGACCAGCTGAGTCACCATGATTCAACCAATACTTTCACACAGGGCAAACAGTGGAAGGAAGATAGACATTTTTTCCTATTCCTTCTGTTCCCTCAGTTTGCAGCTCTAATGTTTTAAACCTTCCAGGGCTGAAATTTAGGTTTGTTGGTGAAAGGGGAAAAGGCCATGACAGATTAAAGTCTGGCTGGAGTGGGGATGTCCACCCGTTGGCCATGGCACTAGAGCAGAGCAAGCCATCAAAAGGACCTGGCTCTGTACTTGCTCTGAGACTGGAGAAAATTAGATATTTCCTCCTCTTTATTGCTTGTACACAGACACAATCCTTGGAACATGACTTCAAAGTGAGGATCTTGAACTAGTATCTGCACAATATTTAATAATTTTTGGTACTTGACAGAGAATTTTTGTTTGCGTTCTTCATACCAGATGGAATACTGAATCCATGAACTTATTTCAACTTTCTCTATTTTGAACCTTATTTTCTGACATCAGAAAATTATTCCTGCTGGATGCACATCATTAATTTACATTTTACAGAGGAAGTATTTTGTTTCCCTAAAAAAAAAAATTGTCTTGCAAGAAATACTTGTCATGGTTAAAAGCACAATGAAAAGCTGCCAGGAGAAATCAGGCAATTTAGATTTCTAGCAAGACTAGATATATAGTACATGGCATTGAGAAAATTGTCTAAATTCTATCTGCACTTTTTAGATCAGGAAGACAGGTTTGACATATGTACAAACCACAAAAATTAAGTGGATGAAATGCATAATTACTGCTATTTGTATTAAGTTAAGGGTTTTCAGTTAGAACTTCTGATCAATATTTCAGTCAGAGCACAGACTCTGTTAACAGAACATTAGGAAATGCTTTGTAATAAATGTAAATATTATATTCTGATTCTGTTTAGCATCAGTATCAATTACATAGTTTGATTTAATGGCTTGTGCAGAAAGGTCACCTTATCTCAAAAGCCTATCAAGCTCACTGTCTATTTGAAGTAGAAATTACTAGCTTCAGTCAATAATAATCAATAGGCCTTATATATGATGCAAAAGTTTTAAAACTGCACAGAGAATAGAGTAGAAATCCAAATGGATGACACTCTGATTGTTCAGTGCCCAAAATCCAAATACATTAAAATAAATAAAAGTTCAAAGATATTGAAAAGTACTTCTGGAAATTAAAACAGACCAGGACATTTAAGACAGAAACAGAATTAAATTAAACATACCACATGCAGAATTTGTAGAAAAAGCAAGATCTGAAAACAAAATCATGTATTTGCTTAACTAAGACATAGGATTCTCACAAAAAAATTTATTAAATTATAGTTAGCTAAAAGAAAGTTTGCTCTATCCAGAAGCTGAGATAGTATAAGAACAGCCAAAGAAATGGACATTTTTCAAATTCATATAACAAAATGTTTTGAAGAATGAAATTGAAGTTCTATAATTTCTGAATTTCTACTGAAAGAGGGTAGAAATATACGGCCTAAAGTGATTAAAAAGATAAATATTTATCAAAAGAAAGGAGCCTCATCTGCAAAACTTAGGCTTTTACATCTGGGGGGAGATGAATCACACCGAATCCTGTCATGCTATGAGTGCTTCCTGTAAAAGAGCAGAATGAGCCAGGTTCTCTCTTACAAATATCATCTCTGTGTGTTACATATGGCTACAGCTGCCTCTCAGGTCTGCCATCACTTATTAGAAAGTGCCATAGGAAGTGATATTTTGCTGATAAGCACCAGGTAATGTTGTCCCCCAAATTAGTACTAATACATAGCCTAGAGAAAAAAGAAAAGAAGAAAAGGCAGGCCATAAAAAAAAATAAAATAAAAAAAAAAGGCAGTGCCAGCTGGTCTACTAAAAATATTTCCTGAAAATAGTTTGAGAGTTGGAACTACTGGGAGCAGGTCAGGGTGTCTTCAGTTTTCACTCCTCACCTACACAGCTTTAAGAGATGCAGCACAAAGACAAGCAATCACACACACCTCTTAAAAATGATACCTTACTAATAAAAAATATTTTAAAAAGGAAACAAACTAAATAAATGTACTAAAATCGGAACATAGGAAAAAAAACCTCCCCAAAGTCTTAGTTATCACTTCTATGAGATTTTCTGATTTTTCAATTCACAGAGATCTTCCAACAGGTATCACAGTTTCAGGATGTTAGAACACAAATGAATCTGATCTACAAAAAAGGGAAGACCAAAATTTCTCCATACCCTATAGCAGGTCTTGCCTAAGTGCAGCAATTAAAAGGTTGGAGCATTAAAAGCTAAGTTCAGTCTTGTTTAACAGTTATTGATAGTAAAATTAAAGTCATTACCTCCTCAACAGCACTAAGTTGAACCTTGTATCACTAATAAGTAAGACTCAGTAAATTTAGTATGTTCCAGATGCTCCATTAAACTAAACGTTGATTTTTAGTACTGTACCACTTCTTTCCTCCTTTCTGTTGTTTTGCTACTGCTTATAGCTTTCTAATGAAGACTGATCTCAGTGCTGGAAGTGCATGAGCAAAAATTGTGCAGTACAAAAAATTGAAAATCAGGAAGCAAAACCAGATTCATTATTCATCTTTCTCCAAAATGTCCCCAAAGATGGAAGAGGTTTCTCAGCTGTACACAAATAGTAGCCTTCAATGTTTTTCAGTTTTCAAAACTGTAATCAGAATAAGCTTTAGTGTATTCTTGACTTCAGTTTTCTCAATACAAAATCCTCTACTTCAGAAAACATTGAGGAGGTTTTTTGTTTGTTTTGTTTTGCAGTGGGATTTAATAAATGATCCTTAACGTTAATGTTCTAGGTATTTTTGTTTCACTGGTATTCTTGTAATTCTGTTGGGAGGTAATACTAATTAAAATTTTATTTGGACAAAAAAATATTTTAATGTAAAAAATGTAAAAGTCTTTATCTTTTTCTTAGCATTAATTAATTAGAGTACTTTAGTATCTTCCTGTATTTGCACTTCAACCACTAATTTTCATGCAAAAGAGGTATCAGGTAAATGCCACTATCTTTCTCTCTGACTCAGTACTTAGACAGTATTGCAGGACATTATGGGTTTATTTCAGAAGAAACTGAACCATGATTTCTTGTGACTATTAAAATCAAAACATTGTAAGCAGAACAAGAGAAGTAATGCATCAGTTTGTTACCTATATTCACAGACAGGAATTTGTTTATCTATTTAATCCTAGTTGCTGACATGGAAATATTTCCCAAATATTTCTTAACCCTTACTAGCTACACAATTGGTGCTTTTTTTTCTTATTCTTTTATTTTTAAACTTTTTTTTTTTTTCCAGATTTGGGTCACAATGAATCACTGTATTTTTATATATATATTCATAGCATAATTAACATTGATTATCAGGTAAATCTTACAAATGGCCCAAGTCAGTGTAACTTCAAAACTCCAACTTACTGCTTTTGGTTTTTTTTCAGACCAACAGGCTTTAGAAGAAGGTGGAACGTAACTCAAATGAATGAACCTTTTACAAAGACAAGAAGTATTTTCATATGGAAGCAGAAGATGGGCTGGACATTACCAAGATATCATGTAAAATCCTTCAGTCATGAATGTTTTACTGAACAGCACTGAGAACCTGTGTGCCTTCACCAAGAACCTGTGAGAACCTGTGTGCACTGAGCAGCACATGAGCCTTCAAACTACACTTCAGTCAAAGTACCTTTAGAATTCAGATTTGTAACTAAAGGCTATCTCTCAGCAAAGGCAAAGAATACTCACACATGGTACTTCTAATAAACATCCACGCCCCTGAAAACTGGGATTCTGCTTTGACAGAATTTGTTTACTTTTTGAAAGTACTTTCCAGTAAATTGGAATATTTTGGCCCTGATCTCTTATGTTCTTGGCTACCTCACTGCTAAGAGAATTAGCAAATCTCCTAAGAAGATCTAATTTACAAAGTCCATTACAAGATTACTCACAAGGTCAATTACCAGGTCATTACAAGATTGGTGGCCACACTGTTTCCAGCAACGCAGCTTTTCTCAACCTGCTGCTCATCCACCAAACATCCTGGCAGATTTTCCCTATCCCAAAGAGACTGCTGCATTGACATTGCCTAAAATTAATTGAGTCTTCAAAAGTTCATTTGAACAATACACTATCAAACTTGCTTTTCTAACAATGCTTTACTTAAGAATAGTTATTATTCAGTATACTGTTGAATCACTCAAATATGACTCTTAGGAATAGCATAAATGATTTTCCTACAACTCTTGATATAACTAACTTCCATTTTAATCATAATTTTTCTGAAGAATGGGAGTTAAGCAACTTATACACAAATATCTCTATTGAGATTATTTATTTTTATTCACTAAATAAAAATTCACTGATTTTCCTAAATTATTCTTTCCTAAGGTTATCTGCCACTTCTTGTATGATGGCAGTGGCCCAGTAACAATGTTGGTGTCTTGGGTTCGAAACAGAGTATTTTAAAACCTGCCTTTAGAATACATGCAGAGTATCTGTTCTGTGAGACAGAAACATACATCACTACCACCAAGAAAGACAGACCAGTGGTTATTACTGACACCAAAAGAGACAAAGCAGAGATTCCTTTGGAATTTCATTATTTGATTCTTAGTTCCATTGTGAGTAGAAAAATTTTATCTCTGAAAATTCACTGAAGTAAAAGCCACAACAACTTCAATTTTGTGTAAGTTTTAAAGTGTTCAATGTAAGTTACATATACAATATTCACATGGAATTCATTTCTTCTCAGAATATAAACATAATTTGGATTTCATTCAGTTCACTAACCAGCATTTCAAGGATAAGTCTACTGGAAAAGATTCCACCAAAATTTTCATGGAGGGCAGTATTTCATATTAATTTTTTAATATTTTTTACCTTAAAAGCTAAGAATTTTTATTTTAGTCATTTAAAATGCAAAAGGAAAGAAAACTGAAGGTCACATTTTCAGTGTTTTCTTCTGATCATTCAAAAAAAGCCTAGAGTTTATTCTAACAACTTGAGACTTTATAGACCTACTAGAAAAAATGCTCTGGTATGCAATCAGAAGTGCTGACCTCTACAAATGCAAAATAAAAGCTGAATTTCCAGTAAGGTCACATAAACATAGGGATTATTAAGATACTCTGAGGAGTTTAACATTTTGCATACTGTTAAAAACCTACTATTAGCAGCATTATTATTAACAGGCTAACTGCAACAAATTATGAACCAACAGATTTTCAGGATTCATTCTTCAGGTTGCTTTGGAAACTATTCCTCAGATTCTCACTCTGTTAGGTTTGATTTCTGATATGTACCTTCCAATACACAGAAAAGTATATATATATTATTATTATTAAAGCCTTTACAAATATTCTCCTTTTTAAATGTTGCTGTCATCGAAGATCCCACATCCTGAAGTACAGGTCTATAGAATTTCTGATTAGCTTTATCAAAATTATATTCCCTCCACCACATTACCTATGGTTTTAAAATCTCACGAAAAATTTAATCTTTAAGCAGGATTTTACATCAAAGTTAAAGATTTTTTTGCTGATTCTAACTCTCTGAATAGTCAGAGTGTAATAAATCCACATTAATTTCTTTGGAGTTAATGTGTTTTTTCATGTGTATAATCCATTAGCGATTAAAAAATCCAAACAAACTCTACGATTTAACAGCAGAACAGTTTATATGCACGTGAGAGTTATAAAAGAGAAGATTTAACCCCAGGACCTCCTTTCCTTTCAAATCCTCTAGATCCCACACAGTTGTCTTCCTCATCTGATTTCACTTATCTCTCTGTGTGATATACTTAAACTGGTTACCTGAAAGTGTATGTAAAAATTTCTATTATTAAAGGAGTTCTTCTATTTGGATAGCATTATTTCCAATTGTAACTACTCAAGAGAAATAAAAAAGCAACCAAAGTGTAAGTAGAAGCACAGTTTCCATTTTGAATGTTTTCAATGTGTTTACATAGTAAAAAATCTGTGAGAATAGCTGTGATCATGACTTAAGAAATCTTTTTGGAAATACTATTTGAATAGGGAATACAGTGAAAACTCCACATTCATTATACAAAATTCCACTTAATCAAAGTAATATCTTGCACAACACATCTACTGAAATATTAGGACAACATTTTTCATAGTTTTTTACTTACTAATCTGAGTGATATGGCAGGCTGACAACACAGTAACCAATACTCTTGCTGGCTCTCATTCCCTTATTGTGAGAAAAAGGCAGTCTATGAATCTGCAGTGCATTAGTTGATTGGAAACTGCCACCTTCAGCCTCGTGTTACATTCCTTTCATTACTGTGGAATGAAAATGGGCACAATCAATTAGGATGTGATGCATACACTGCAAAAAATTCTTATCTCCTCTTGCACTTGTTTTCCTACTTCAGTCAAAGAATAGCTTATCCATGTGGTCAATACAAATCTTTCTGGAAATTTCAACACACACACACTCCTCCCCACCCTCCCAGGATCTCATCAAATGTGCTTTTTGCCTTAAAAGGAAAAGTTACAGAAAAGGAAGGAAAATGTAAACTAATAGAGTTATGAAAAATAACATACAGGCATAGACTCTCCTAAGAAACTCATTGAAATGTATGAATAACAATGTGGCAAAACAGCCACAAAACTTTTAAGTATATATATTTTATATAATATATAATTGCTAGTAGACAATTTTATATATCAAAATGTAATAGTATATGTAGATGCATATAAATATTGCATATACATATATATTATATATATGTATAATTTCCCCTCTTCCTTATCCCCTATGGGTTTTTTCAACATATTCCTTTTGAATTACACTTCAATGATATTTTGAAAGTGAAAATGTCTCAATAAATTGAGAGTTGCTTTTGCCTGATACTTATTTACCCTATTATCATTATGCCTGTATTACCTTTGGCACTTCACATTGCTGCTAACCTTAATAAAATGTGTTCAATGACTATGGCTGCCCATATCCAATCTCTCTCTCTCTCTACCTCATATGTATTTTTATAAGTATAGAAGAATGGGAGATCTTCTTCACAAATTGGATCATTTTTTCCTGGATTAATTGAGTGAGTATGTCTTCTACATTATGAGGTAACTTACAAGCATTTATTTAAAGAGGCATTTTTCCTAAAAAGAAAATTAAAGCAAAACAGTTTTTCTTCACCAGATGCATAGTACAGAACAAAGAAACAAAAAAACCTACACTGGAATAGAAGTGACAGGAGGAGGAGGAAACATTTTTTCCACAACTAGCCTCATTTATCCCACATTTGGGAAAAATCTAATCAAGATTCTTTTCATGTATGAGATATACCTGGGGTCTGAGTTCAAAGAAGAATAATTAAGCACTTAGTTGTTGTAGGTCAGAACTCAGAGATATTTAAAAAGCAAAATCCTTATAGTCTTCTGCTAGATTGTTTAAAAATTATTTTTTTTCCCTTTACAATACACATCATTTCAGCCAGAAAAAAAAAAAATCCACACAAACAAGCTCTTCCCTGTGAATACAGGAGAGAATTAAATTTAAAAAAAAAATCTAAAAACTGTCATTTTCAATAAGGATGAGATAAAGCAGTATGAAAGATGATGTAAGTTCTCAGATGTAATGTGAATAGATCCAGTGTCAGGGGAATTTCGGACTCCTAACAGCTTGTGTCCTAATGAAGAACTAAGCTAAATCCCTATTGCTGTCAGTGGAATATTCTCAGGCAGAGAGGATGAGAAGCTTGCCTTAGAATGTGGCCCCTCTGCAGACTGAGGGCAGTCCCAAATCAAGAGGCTACCTTCATACTCCAACCTTCTGCATACACAGCACACCTGTACTAACAGTAGCTAGACACAAAAACCACCTCTTCCCCCAAAAACAACAGAAAACCCACCCAAAGGAAAAAAATAATTCAAAAGCCCTAAACCATAAAAAATTTAAATGTATAAAAATACATTTGACTTATGTTTTGGGCAAAGCTGGATCTTCCCAATGCATTTTAAGAACGGCCCAGGGACTAAGAGCCCACAGGAACACGATCTCACGTGTTTCCAGCTCCTGAAGGCTGAGAACTGGGCACTTGGGTGCCTTTAATGGCTCGGGAGCCCCAGGCAGGTAGAGGCAGAAGGTTCAGCCCGCAAGGCCCCGAGGAGGGGAGCTGAGGGCTCTGCT